>JAFEMH010002936.1:0-301025 GCA_022495995.1 Adenophora triphylla var. japonica | reverse complement strand
AAAGGCGACTTGGTGTAAGGAAAAGCCTCCTACATGAGACCTTGATCCCCTCGGGAAAGTGGGAGGCCTACACGGGATAGGACCGTTAAGGTAGTGCAAAGAATCTTCTCCGGAGGGGTGCATGAGCTAAAGCGGATTGGACGTGAAACCCTTTCGTTCTTCAACCCGAGTGAACGGAAGGCAAGCTCACATGAATCACTTCGTTTGAGGAGAGAGCCACGAGATCGAGCTCCGCTTCCCAGTACCACGAGTCCCCTCGGTAAAAATTAAAAAAAGTGCTAAAGAAGGTAATACCCATTTGGATACATTCCCGCTAATGATCCCAGGTAAAAATAGCAGTCGCGCTTCTTTTGTCTTTGCTTTTCTCAAATTCACCTAAAGTGTCGAACTACGGTGACTGAGACCCCTTACTGGTCCAATTGTAAAGGGGAACCGTGGGAAGCGAGCCAGTCATTGGTTCGAGTCTAAAAAACAAAAAAAAAATACAATAAGCATCGATTGCTTGTGTTTGACAAAACTCTTTCACTGTTTAACCTACTACAAATTCATTACGATTACAAACACATTCTTTGATGAGGGTTCGAAGCACGGTCGACTCTTACGACTCGCTACACTGGCTAGCAAAACTACAATAAAACATTAATCAATTAATGTATGTGCCGCGCAGCCAATGGCAGTTGGGTGGATACTGCTTGACGGCAATGAGAGTCAACCTAGTTTCCATTACTAGGTCCTTCATCCTTCTTCCCACTTCCCTTTCCAGCGACGAGTGTTCTTCACCTTCAGGGAAATATATCCGGTAGGCCTTACTACTGGCTCGGGGACTCTTCCCACGATGCCTCCAATCAACCATTTTGTGAGTGCAGTCCAGCGACCCCTTCTCTAGCTCTACGTCAGTACGCTTTTAGCAGCCTCGCGCTTGAGCCATCATAACGGTGCTTTGATTGGCCTCCCGATCGGTGTTGGTCTCATAATCGGCCATGCGCAGTCGCAGATACGATTCTGAGGGTTAGCCACTTGCTTCGGTCCTCCTCAAGGTCGAGCTTTGTCCGGGTGATCGGCACCCAGACAGCTCACTCCGGTCTCACAAGATAGCCATCTTGTGTCTCCCACTATGCACTGCTCTTCGTACCCAGGAGTTCGAATCTTTAGCGTTCCCGACGAACGGTGCCCTCTCTTCGGTGAAAGAGAACCACAGCGAGGAAAGGGACGTGTATTGCACACTTGCACCGCGTGGCTTATTGATGACCTAGCGATCGAAGGATCTTCCATGGGCAATGAGATCCCACCTCGAAAGGTAGCGAAGCATAACTTCAAATCCGTCAATCGGTGGAACACCTACATCCGGCCCAAATCTTTTGTCGCGCCGACCAAGCGATGGAATGTAGAAAAGACGTGCGAAGACGGCCCCGGCACTGCGATAACCAATAGACCACTCCTGAGCGGATCCGACATAGTCGTAACTGTGGGGGAACCCACCATGTCGCAAGTGATGCGTCGCAGGAGTGCGGCCATCCGAGCTCCGGCCATCAGGCCTAAAAGTAATTCGAGTCCCGGTGCCCCTATCTCACCCGAGAGGACGTCGAGAGAAAGACCCGAGCGTCGCGGGGCATTGGCACACTCCGGGCATCATCTGCCCGAGTCTCTCCCTTAACCACGTAGGTAGAGGCAGTAGCGAGACTCCCTCCCCACATGTATCGGCTACTTAGGTCGCCATCCGACCTATGCCCGAGGAACGATCTCGCCCAAGACCAACGGACACGATGTCTCCCAGCTCCGGCACCTGCTTTGCCCTCACCGAGGTCCGGTCTGTGTTGTGATGGCACACACCCGAAGGCGTGAATGTGAACGCAGGTAGCAATCGCGCCGAGAGCAAATGCGTCCCACGCAAAGACGCTCCCCTCGGCTCAAGCAAGCCGTCTTTCGAGAGCGATCCCGAAATGTTGACGGCTTATAATCGAGTATTACGATGTCCGGCATCCGTTATGCTTCTCCGTAGGAGATGCCAGAAGCAAAGACAGTAGCTTCAGTGACGGTGGCGTACATGCCACCGACATACGGAAGAGACTAGGCATTCCGTCTCGAGTCCTCCCAGAATGGCCCGGAAATCTTCGAATGTAGGATTGTGTGTGATTTCGTTGTACGAAAAATTGGCCACACGTTCACTCAGTGCGATCCCAGGAAAACCAGGCATTGAGATGCTCTCGAAAAGATCCCAATCGGCAGTGAGCTCCTGGCCAAAGCCCAAACGAGAGATTTCATCCCAGTAACGACCTTCAAAAAACCCCTTGTTCTGCCTCGTGTGGTTCCGTACCCATGACTGAAAGTTTTCCAAGTATCGCTCTGCATTCGAGATGAAAACTTAGGAAAGGGAGCCATGACAGAAAGTGAAGAAAAGCCTTAAGAATTGGAAAGGAATTCAGCCAAATGATCGAAACAAAGGCGTAGTCTTTACAAATTGCAAAGTGACGCAATTTAAAGGAATGCGGAAATTCAATCCTAGTCACGGCGGACTCTCCTTGGGATTGACCCGAGTCAACTACGCGGCCATTGCTCCCAAATTGGAAGCAATTCCAAACAATCCCCTATTCACACCTTTATGAAACCAGCGTGCGCCCTTTGGTTTCATTCAATCAATATCAATATCCCTTCCGCCCCGGGCTTGTGTAACGGTGCAATTAATTAAATATTAGTGCATATAGGCTTAAATTTTGACCCGTTCAATTTTTAATGCATGTTTCATTTTATTTATTTTTTGATCAACCTACTTGCTTATTTGTCGAAAATAAAAGAAGGTAATCACTAAATGGAAGTGCGAAATACAGGTTCCGCCCCACGGGCGCCTTTTTCGAATACAGTTCAAATCAAATCGTTCCGGACGATATATAAAAAAAGAGAAGAAAGCGATAAAGGGAGGACTACTTCCGAGTCCCGCTTTCGTCATCCGAGCAATCGACGCACTGCTCCGCCGCTGCCGGATCCGTCGCAAACAAGAAGTCGCCAAATTCCTCCAGGCGGGAATATGCAAAAGGCCTCCTCGGCGTATGCGAACTCGAGGACTCTCCCCTCTCGTGCCCTGAGTGTGAAGAAGAAGGAGCTCCAAACCCGCCCGTTCCGCCGCGAGCGGCCAAATCCTTGTGCAAAGTCCTCCCCACTCTTGGTGTGGGAGCGGGCGAACCTCTCGGCCTAGACGACCTCGGCTCACGGACATCCACGCTCTTCGGGAGCGCACCGCATGAACTCCACGAGCCTCCTAGCATAGGCGGCCCACCCGTCCACTCGGCCTCATAGCGTCGTTGTACGTGCGGCCGGACACTGCGGAACCGGGAAGGTCATCGGAAGACAGAACGGAAAGTACGGATGCAACATTTGCGAATACTACTATCAAAAGCGAGAAAATCAAAGAGTGCTCACCGAAGCATTGGGGTTAGCCTATCGTGGTCTCGGCTCATCCGGGAGTGGGATCACCGGTCGTCTGCGTGAGCCATCCGGTCCACCGTACGCCCGGCCTAGCGCGTGGGATCGGAAGATCTCAAGGACCTCGGGGACCTCACCCTCCTATGCTTTGCACTGCGGGCTCCTCAGCCTCATCCTCAAGAAAGTATCATAGTCGGCTCCCGCTATGACGTACTCGGTATAGTACACGCCCTGTCTATACCCCTCCAGCTCCTCCATCGGCATCTCCCGAGGATGCTGCATGTGCCTAGGAGGATCCACCGGCACCAATGGAAGGGACCCTGGCCTATGCTGATGAGTCACCCTCTCCCCCAGATACATAGCGTCGCAATGAAGTCCCACCAGGAGCTTCCGCCGCCGTGTAGTCTCGCTAGCAATCTGAACAGCGACAGCATCGAACCTACCCCACCAGGTCAACTGGATCCTCTCGGAGAACTCTCGGCTCAGGGCCTGAGACACCTCCTCGTACGTCAGTAGCGTACCCACTCTCGACGAGACCGGCTTCTTTGCCTTCTTCTGCCAAACCAGCAGGGCGGGGTACAAGGGTCGATACGCATCCTTAATGTCCCACTCCTGCGGACTGAACACTTCATAGCACTAGACCTGCCAAGCAAATAGAAAGTTATGTCAGCTACAAAGAAGATACATACGAGTACATAAAATAGGCAAGGAAGAGAAAAAGACATGAACTTACATCCAAGACAGGTGTGAAGCAGCTCAAGGAACTCTCCTCTCCCCGCGAGAACCTGTCCAGGGAATGATAGAGCTCGGCCAGTCCAGCCTCCCCCCATGCGAACCCCCTCACGGCATCCAGATTCACGTCGGCGACTCCGAGCAAAGGGAAATGACAGGATGTGTCAGAGGTCGGGAACAAAGTCGCTGACAGCGCAAACCAAATGAACCCTCGAGCCTGGTGCTCCGCGGTCATCCTCAAAGATTCAGCCAAAAAATCTGCAATACCCGTCCGCAGATGCCTCTCCATCGGCCTGTACCGAATGCCTAAGCCCCTGGCATCAGTGATATCAAAACCCAGCAGCTCCGACAACTGCCCCGGGGTATACCCATCCACCCACACCAGCGTGTTGCCATAAGTCGGCAACCCAGTGATAGCGGCAAAATCCGTGGGAGTCACCGTCGCCTCCCCCATCTGAAATGGAAAGTGTGGGTCGTATCCCACCAGTACTCGCTCAGGGCGACATACATGGACCTGGCCCTCGGCGTCGTAGCTATCGCAGCTACCGCACTGATGAACCCAGCCAATCCGGAGTCAACCACCAGCTGCCGTGGACTCCTCTCTCCCTCTCGAGCCACGTTCGGGAGAATCTCCCACAATGCTCTCACTGCCTCAAAGGCCCCCCGACTCTTCTGATTGTCGACGTCAACCTTCCCTTTCCCCTGCAGGTGAACAAGACAAGAGCAACATCAACAGAGTGCATGAACGCATGTCAAAATGATGCAATGCAATGACAGTTCTCATTCATTTCTTACATATATTTCAAAAATCATTTCGAAAACTCCGTCAAATTCGGAACTTTCAAAACATCTTGAAAACTCCGTCGAATCCGGAACTTTCAAAACATTTCGAAAACTCCGTAAAAAAAACATCTCGAAAACTCCGTCGAATCCGGAACTTTCAAAATCTTTCGAAAACTCCGTCGAATTCGGAACTTTCAAAATCTTTCGAAAACTCCGTCGAATCCGGAACTTTCAAAATCTTTCGAAAACTCCGTCGAAACCGGAACTTTCAAATTCTTTCGAACATTTCGAAAATTTACTCCGTCCCGAATTAAAGCTACTTTAATTTTGGAAAATGCATCTAGACATGGAATTTGCAACCAAAATTTTTATGTCATCCACCCATGGTGTCAATTGAACTACATCCTAGTCAATTTCAACAAAGGTTCATGGCAAAGTCAAAAGCCCCAATTCAAGCACCAAAATCCCTAAGTTCATTCCTAATCAAATTTCTAACATTTAAAGAATGCACATTCTTAAAATTAATGGAATTTGTAGGAAGCTTACTTGTCTCTCGATCCCTCCTTTGGAGTTGTGTCTCTCCCTAGCCGGGTAGAACTCCGCCGGATTCAATGGATGAATGATGGTTCGAATGGTCCGAACCAACCGCGTTCTTTCGTCATCGGTCCTTCCATGACGAGCCATTGGGTCCCAATCACCTTCCATATCGATTTTCCTTCGCAAATCCGAGCAAATCTTGCAATTTGGGGTGGATTTTCTCTCCTCCTCTCTCTCTCTCTCTCGTCGGAATTAATGGAGAAAAATGACTTCTCCTTTCTCGGCCTCGGCTCTGAAAAGGTCATGGCCAAATTCAGTCAAAGTCCGACCGGACTCTTGTTGCACCAGAAATTTTTTTGCCACTTTGGCCCCTCAGTTTTTTGCAGTTTCAATTTTACGACTTTTAGCCCCCAAAAGTGTAAAATTTCCCCCAGTTAGACCTTTCTAACACCCCATCCCCCGAGGATAAAATCTCAGTTAGTTTTCACTAACACCCGTCTCCAGACTTTAAAATCTCAGTTAGTTTTCACTAACGCCCGTCTCCAGACGTTAAATTCAATCCCAGTTGACGTTTGACGTTCAAACGCTCAATCATGTCTCCGGACATTCCAGTTATGATCCCGTCTCCAGACGTTAAATTCAATCCCAGTTGACGTTTGACGTTCAAACGCTCAATCATGTCTTCGGACGTTCCAGTTATGATTTCGTCTCCCGACGTTAAATTTTCTAATGGTTTTCACCATCATATATCCCCCGGCAGCTGCAATAAGCCCGAACCCCAAGGCACGAATGCCTTGCAACAATCCCCCTTCGGCCGTCTTCGTAAGCCCGAATATCTTTTTCACTTCAGCAAGTGAACATTCATCTCCCCGGCCGCCAGTCGTAAGCCTGACCGTTCCACCTCAGCGGCCATCAAGGTAAGCCTGCATAACAATTCCTCTTCGGCCATCAAGGTAAGCCCGAATGCTCATCCCCAGCAGGATTCTAAAGAAGAAACGTCGATCCTTCCGAGTTGTTAATAACGCCAGTTTAACACAACCGTTCTCATCATTACCGCCCTATCCCTAGCAGGATAAACCTGGCAGCTGCAATAAGCCCAGTGCTCAAGGCACGAACGCCTTCATCCCAGGATAAGCGTACCCTCGCAACTCCGGTTTAAGGCACCACACGCCCTCGTCAGCATCATCAACTCCGGTTTGAGGCACCACACGCCCTCGTTAGAATCATCAACTCTGGTTTGAGGCGCCACACGCCCTCGTCAGTATCATCAACTCCGATTTGAGGCGCCACACGCCCTCGTATGTTCATCAACTCCGGTTTGAGGCACCACATGCCCTCGTATGTTCAGAAACTCCGGTTTGAGGCGCCACACGCCCTCGAAGATTACAGGAGTCTCAGGTTCAGACGCCTCCCAACAGTCTCGCTCAGGTCAAGGTCCCCACGCGCGGCCCTTGCACCTGCGAACTACGATCGGCTTGATTCCCGCTCGGGATACGTAGGAATCCTTTCGCTAAGGGTCCAGCCAGCTGACCGCCCTGGTCTTTCAAAGTAAGGCATCCCGATTTGGATCCTTATCTTTTTCAACGGACCCACCTCCTTCGGAGGAGACGTCGCTGAGGGGCTAACTGTAAGTACCCAAATCCGGATCTTCAAAATCCGTCAGAAAGTTAATCAAAATCCGTTAACTGGCCCGCTCCAGGTTAACCGGAACACGTGTCATCTCACGTAAAAGTACGGCTTTCCCTGAAAAATGCACTTTCTGGCACTTTCATGGGGCATTTCGGACATTTTCCGGACTGTTATTTTAAAAAAGGGACAAAACCGGGATCGGGGAACGAACTCCCACGCATTTGGTGAGTCATGGGACACGTGGCAGCCATGCCACAGCCCACACATCACCTTTTAATTAGAAATCAAAGGGAAAAGACTAAAATACCCCTGGTATATAGTCAAAGTCCGACCGGACTCCCTGTGCACATTTTCTGAAATTACCAGCAAGCCCTCCAAAATTCCAAAATACCACAAAACCCTGAAAAACAGTCTAAGTCCGGCCGGACTCTTACTGCAATTTTCACCCTATAAATAGAAGTGGCTGTCAAAGCCAAGAGAAGGAAGGAATTAACCCCAAAATCACTCTACCTCACGGCCCAAATTGATTTCACCCCTCCCGAGCTCCCGTTTTGCCTCGATTCGCGTGAAACTTCCGTATTTCGATCAAATACGTCCCTCATCGCTACGAAACACCGTTTCAAACCTCTTTTCGTATCCCGTACACACCTTTCGAGCCAAAGGAGTCGACCCTAGCCATAGGTATAACTCCCTCTCTCTGATCTCTCGTTTTGTCTCGGTTTACGCGCCAGTCACTATAACCGTTTCGAACACCGTTACTGAAATGTAGACGCCTCCGTCTAACGGGGTCCGATACGTTTTAGCCCCTCGATCCTCTTCTCTTTCCGTAAGAGAAGTAATCACGGGTTAAAACGGCGTTCCGACCCCGTTCCGTTTACTTTTTCTGTCATTTACCATTCCGGATCGATCGATCCGTTGATCGTCATTTACTTTCTGTCATTTACAATTCCGAGCCGTTTTGGCTCGTTGATCGTCATTTACAACTCCGAGCCATTTGGCTCGTCGATCGTCATTTACGATTCCGGATCGTTTGATTCCGTTGATACTGCTTTAAATACTGTCATTTACAAAGTCCGACCCGTTTGGATCGTGATAGTATTTACTTTTCAAAGTCCGAGTCGCAACCCGATTCGTCGATCGCATATCATTTAAAATGCATTTTTCCCGTAAAAATCGTTAACAATGTAATGCCCAGTTCAAAACCGGAGTTCTTCCTTCGAACTCTCTTTCAAAATGCGTGAAATGACGTTTGGCATCCGAACGCTCATCTTTCAAACTAAAAGCCGCTATTTGACATTCAAAATCATTTAATACGTTTTTTCCCGTAAAAATCGTTAACAATGACTCGCCCGGTTCAAAACCAAAAGTTCATCATTCGAACTCCTTTTCTAACTCAAATCGATGTTTGCCACGTAAATGCTCATTTCCGTCTCAAAACCGACGTTTGTCATTCAAACGATCGCTTTTTCAAAAAATCACCTAATCAACGTTTGACATTCAAACCAAGATTAAGCTTGTCATTCAAGCCCCCATTTCAAAAACACACACACACACACGATTTCGAGAAAGGTAGAAAGACTCGTCATGCGAGGCGTTTCGGGTGATCTCGTAATACTCTTCCCGAAACGTAACGTGACCTCCGAACCTAACAATCTCTGGTACTAAATAGCCTTTTACTCGTTTTTGCTACCAATAAAAATGACCACCATTTTCAAAGCCTTTTCCTAAGTTTTTGCTACCAATAAAAACAACACCATTTTCACTAAAAGCCGTTTCTCAACGTTTGGGCTCAAAATACAAAAACCGCGTGGCGACTCCTCATTTTTTCCTTCCCATGAAGCGAGGTCTCAGACACCAACCCTCCGCGAAAGACAACCGCGTTTCGCGCCCGCGTGAAATCCCGGGTAATTTCAGTACTATTTTTATAGCAAGTATGAGAGCGCGTGCATTGATAGACCCTGGCTCATCCCATTCTTATGTGTCCATGCATTTTGCATCGAATTTGCCTGTTTCTGTGGAGTATATGCCTTATGTGCTAGAAGTGTCAACTCTGATGGGAGAGTGTTTGGTAACTAATGAGGTGTTACGTGCTTGTTATGTGCATATATGTGATCGTATGTTACCTACTGACTTGGTAGTGTTGCCTATGCATAATTTTGATGTTATTTTGGGTATGGGTTGGCTAAGCAAATATCATGCTTTAATCGATTGTCATAAAAAAAGTTATTACCTTTTCAGTCCCGAATATGCCTAAGTTTGTTTTTGAGGCTATTCCTTCGGTTGGGACTATTCGTGTCATCTCTTATGTAAAAGCTAGGAAGTTATTGCTTCGTAGTTGTACGGGATCCTTAGCTAGTGTCCTTGATACTACTAAGGTGTTGCCTAAATTTGGGGATGTCCCAATAGTTAAGGAATTTTTGGATATGTTCTCTTCTGAATATGTGATGCCTCCGGATAGGGAGATAGAGTTTGGGATTGATTTGCTTTCGGGTACAACTCCAATATCCAAGGCACCTTATAGAATGGCCCCAGCTGAATTGAAAGAGTTGAAGGCTCAGTTGCAGGAGTTGCTTGATCGGGGGTTCATCCGACCGAGTGTCTCACCGTGGGGAGCTCCAGTATTGTTTGTGAGGAAGAAGGATGGGTCGTTGAGACTTTGTATTGATTATCGGTAGTTGAACCAAGTAACGGTGAAGAACAAATACCCTCTACCTCATATTGATGACTTATTTGATCAATTACAAGGTGCGACATCTTTTCTAAGCTTGATTTGAGAAGCGGGTACCATCAGCTGAAAGTTCGTCCTGAGGATGTTTCCAAGACAGCTTTTCGTACTCGGTATGGACATTTCGAATTCCTTGTTATGCCTTTTGGGTTAACAAATGCTCCAGCTATTTTCATGGATTTGATGAATCGCGTTTTCAAACCCTATCTTGATACTTTTGTTGTGGTGTTCATTGATGACATTTTGGTTTATTCTAAATATTGGGAGGAACATGAATAACACTTGCGAATGGTTTTGATGGTGCTCTGGGAGAAGCAGTTGTTTGCCAAATTTAGTAAGTGTGCATTTTGGCTTGAGGAGGTTTCTTTCCTAGGCCATGTCGTGTCAAAGGGTGGAATTTCAGTTGATCCTTCCAAGATTAAAGCCGTGGTTAGTTGGAAGAGGCCGGAATCAGTTACCAAGATTAAGAGTTTTCTGGGGTTAGCCGGGTATTATCGGAGATTCATAAAAGGGTTTTCCAAGATTTCTACGCCGTTGACTCAATTGACTCGAAAGAATATATCGTTTATGTGGAGTGAGAAGTGCCAAGCTAGTTTTGAGGAATTGAAGAAGAGATTGACCTCGACACCTATCCTTGTTTTACCAAATGGGAATGATGGGTTGGTTATTTATTGTGATGCTTCAAAGGAGGGTTTAGGGTGTGTATTGATGCAAAATGGGAAGGTTATCTCATATGCCTCGAGGAAGTTGACTCCTTGTGAACAGAACTACCCGACACATGATATGGAGCTTGCAGCTATCATCTTCGCCTTGCACAAATGGAAGCATTACCTTTACGGAGCAAAGTTCAAGATTTTCACGGACCACAAAAGTTTGAAATACCTTTTCTCGCAAAAGGAGTTGAACAATAGGCAGCGGAGATGGATGGAGCTGTTCAAGGATTACGATTGTACTATTTCTTATCACCCAGGCAAAGCTAATGTTGTGGCGGATGCTATCAGTAAGAAATCTCATGTTGCCTCATTGGTGGTTAGGAATGGAAGATGTTGGAAGATGCTCGAGATTGGTATCCCCGAGAGTCAAGACATGGAGCTATCTTTGCAAGCATGAGTGCCTTACCAAGCTTGATTCAACAAATAAAGGAGGGTCAAAAGGGTGATTTAGAGTTGAAGAAAGTGGTGGATCAGATCGTGGATGGAAAATTTAAGGAGTTCTCCCTTAGTCCCGAGGGAGTGTTGACATTTAGAGGCCGATTGTGTGTGCCAAATATTGAAGACGTGAAGCGCCACGTGCTTGATGAAGGCCATAAGTCCAAGTATACCATTCACCCCGGGAGTACGAAGATGTACCAAAATTTGAAACAACATTTTTTGTGGAATAACATGAAGAGGGAAATAGCGAATTATGTGTCAAAGTGTTTGACTTGTCAGCAAGTGAAAGCGGAACATCAAAGACCCGCCGGGTTGCTTCAGCCGTTAGAATTTCGGAATGGAAGTGGGAGCATATTATAATGGATTTTGTCACGGGATTGCCTCGTACGAGTCAGAAGCATGATGCCGTTTGGGTGATTGTGGATAGATTGACGAAGTCTGCTTATTTCCTACCTATTGACATTTGCTATTCAATGGAGAGGCTTGCCAAGTTATATATTCAGGAGATAGTAAGATTGCATGGGGTTCTGGTTAGAATTGTGTCAGATCATGATCCTCAATTTACTTCCTGATTCTGGCAAGCGTTGTAAAAGGCTTTGGGGTCAGAGTTGAGATTCAGTACAACATTCCATCCTCAGACTGATGGCCAATCCGAGAGGACAATTCATATTCTTGAAGACATGTTACGAGCTTGTTCAGTTGACTTCTCGGATTCTTGGGACGTTCATTTGCCTCTTGTTGAGTTTTCTTACAACAATAGTTATCAATCGAGTATTGAGATGGCACCTTATGAAGCATTGTACGGGAGGAAGTGTAGGTCTCTGATTTGATGGGATGAAGTAGGTGAAGCTAAGATTTGGGGTATTGATATGGTTAGGGATTCAGTTGAGAAAGTCAAGATTATTCGGAACCGGTTGATTACGGCCCAAGGTAGACAGAAAAGTTATGCAAATCAGAGGCAACGAGACCTTGAGTTTAAAAAGGGAGACCTTGTATTTTTGAGAGTGTCACCGAAAGTGGGGATTAAGAGGTATGGTAGGAAGGGTAAATTAGCTTCGAGGTTCGTAGGTCCTTTTGAGATTTTAGAAAGAGTGGGAAATCTTGCGTATCGCCTTGCTTTACCTTCATCTCTTGGGAAAATGCATAGTGTGTTCCATGTTTCAATGCTTCGGAAGTATGTATATGATCCTTCACATGTGTTGCCTAGGATTCCCTAGGATATAGAGCCGGATATGTCTTATGTAGAGCAGCCAGTTCAAGTTATTGATACCAAGGTGCAAGAACTGAGAAATAAGAGTATTCCTCTTGTGAGAGTTGTTTGGAGGAACCTTGACGTGGAAGAGTCTACTTGGGAGTTCCGGGAAGAAATGGAGCGAAAATACCCTTGGTTTTTTGACATTCGTGGTAAGTAAGTTAAAATTCGGGTCGAATTTTCTTTTAGGGGGAGTGAATGTCACGACCCTAATCCTAGGTTCTATTTTGAGTCATATTTAATCATATATTTGGAGTGTATTATGTTGCATTTAAATTGTAGCCTTTATGTGTTAATTAGTATTTTATAACTTATATGCTATTCTAAATATATAAATAAAATAAAAATAATTATTTAATGTGTAAATGGAAAAATTAGGAGTATGGATTTAAAAATGGTAACTTGTGAAAATTATTATCCTTGAGGTGCTTGGGTGTAAAAAGTATAACATAAATGATCTAATGTGGGAAGGGTTTAATAGGTTATAAGGAGGTTAGGTGTAAATGGTTATATTTATCCATGAATATTGAGAAGGTTCCTCATTTTAACAAAAACCATTTTCTTCCTCAGCTCATCCTTTGTACCAAAACCAAACCCTAACAATTTCTACTTAAAAATCTCCCATTTAATCAAGAAAAATTCTTTGAATGATCCGCCCGTTTCGTTGTGTTCGGGAGAAAAAGGAGCACATTTCCATCCGATTAAAGCTTTCAAATTTTCATATTTATTTCAAGTAAGTTATTATATTTTCTTGAAATTTTATGTTCATTTAGTGTTATAATGGTTGTTGTTGTTGTTTACTAGAGGAAGGTGATTTTTGGAATCATTTTCTTTAGTTGGAAAATGGTAAAGAATGGTTTTGGTGTATTGAAATGGAGAAAATGGTTTTGAGTTAACTTGGAAATTGTTTTGGTGTGTGTTGAAATAGGATTTTGATTTGGTTGGAAATGGGTTGAGGTAATATTGGGTTGCATGGAACTGAAGTGGTACTTTGGTTATGGTTGCTTATGCTGGAAATAAAGGATTTTTACATATGTGTTATTGCTGCTGATGTTTCAGCACTGAACCTGAAATTCTACTCAGGGTACGAGTCGTGCCCTATGACACGAGTCGTGACAAGTAGTCGTGCCCAGTCGTGCCTTGGTTGGACGACTGTATCAGGGGTTATTTAAGGGTCACGAGTCGTGCCCTGGGGCACGAGTCGTGCCCTGCCCTGTTTTGCTGAACTATTTTCAAAGCAATTTAAGTCCAATTTTATAACATAGATTTCAACCAATTGAACAATATGATCAAAGTACAACATGTGAACAATAAAAGGAAGTCTTTATATATCAATTGTGATAATTGGAAGATGTTTAAATGTTTGGTTAAAGTAGGTTGGAACCATTGATTCCATTGAATCTAACTTGTTTAATATCATTATATGCTTGTTGATACATCCTTGAATGGCTATTATAAGTGTGTAGTCCTTATGTGTTCACCTTATGCATTGTTTGACATCTTTGTGATGTGTTTGATTAGGGTTCCCTACTTTGGAATCCTAAGTTCATTGAATTTGTTCAAGGATGGTTTAGCCTTAGTGCTACTTTTAATTGATACTTGTTATCATGTTGCTACCATTTTGATATGCTATATTAGTATGGTTCCCTACTTTGGAATCATCGTTTATTGTAAGCAAGTATTTAGTACTGTGCTTCTGTTTAAAGTCCAGCTGGTACGTGATTGGTGGGCAGTGTTATGGGATTGTAACGGCACCGAGCCGAGTTCGTTATAATCCATACACTGGGTTCCCAGGTTGCCCATCCATTGGCCATGGTTTGGGTAGTGGGCTAGCTCCTCTTTTTAGGGTGAAGTATAGTTGCACATTGGGTATGACTTTGTGTCATAGTCTCGTTTATTGTTACTGTGATTGGGTTCCGGAACCGCTTCTTCGGCTGCTGTTGCTGCTCGGATCGTGATATCCTTTTGAGGATGAAACCTTGGCTCAGTATCCTTCTAAGTGTTACATTATTGCACTTATATGTTGTATGTATATATATATATATCTTTCTTTGTATGATAAGAAGGTGATATATATATGATTTGTGGTTATATGCTTCATGATGGGATTGCATATTATCTTGTTGCATATATATAATAACTTGCTGAGATTTTTCTCACCCCGTCCTTTTATTGTTTTCTTAGATAGATCCGAGCCAGAGGCTAGAGCACGTTGAGCACCGAGAGGGCGCCAAGTGGGATTTTTGTTGAGGAAGGTATTTGGTAAGGATACATTATGTAAATGTATGACCTTGGGTAGTATTCCTAGACTTAATGTTATCTTTATTTTGCAACTTCTAAAAGGCCTTGTAAATATGTTTCATTTGGGAACTAGGTTCCTTGGTTTGTAAATAAATGTGTGTGTGATTTGTAAATGGTTTGAATGTGGAGTGAGTTAGGTTTGAAGTGAAATGGTTTGACTTTTAATAGTAAGTTAGAAAAGTTTCTAAATGTTAAACAGGTTTTGAAAGTGATCACTTTTAGAAAGTACATTTCAAAAAAATTTCTTTAAATGGCGTCTTCAGAACGTGTCTCGGCGTGTGGCCAAGTAGGTCCACGGTTCAGGGCGCGTCAGGTACGGCTAGTAACTGCTTAATCCCTAAAGTATTGTGATTGGATTGAAGTAAAGTAAAGTGTGTTAAGGTGAAATATTTTGCAAAGTGTTTTGTGAGATAAAGTGAAGTATGTGTGAATTGGTTTAAAGTTTTGATTGAAAACTGCTCTTTGGTGTAGCCACATGTTTTCAAGGGCATGAAATGGTGTCTATATTTTGTAACTGCTTTTGAACTGTATTTTGAATATTTCGTTCTTGAATTTTATCCATTCATTGAAGTATTCGTTGTTCTCGTTCTTTCGGTCACCTCTTCCTTAGTACCCGAAGAGGCACCGTATGAACTTGCTGAGCATTGTTAGCTCACCCCTTCCCCATTATTTTCTTACAGGTAATAAGTAGGAAGTTGGACCATCGCAAGGATTATGGCGGGAGTTATTCAAGTAGTTTCTTTTATTTAAGTAGTTATAGTTGCTGAGCTAGAGGGTTGTACTAGCCGATAAATTTTATGTCGTTATCCGCATTTAAGGTATTTTGAATTTTAGTTAGTATTTGAATTATGGTTTTACTTTTGCCGTTTGAGGATATCTTATTTATGAATAAGTATTATTGTTATTTGTGGAAAGTTGGGGTCGTTACACCTTAGAACTTAGTTGCTCCCCTTCGCCTTGTTTGAGTAATATGAACTTGTATATGAACTGATCAAAAGCCTTCCAAGCTTGGATTAGCTTCTTCTCCTCACCAATTTGAAGAAAGCTTTGCAACTTCCATACCTTCTCTGGTAATATATGCTTGTACAAAAGAGCCTTTTCAGTGTCATAAAAGCCCTTCTCGAAAGGAATACATGGCAAGTCCATGGAAAGGCTTTTTGGGTCACGCTCAAATATTAATTTACAAATACCATCCAATGTAAATCTTTGGAAAATGTCTTGCAAATCTATTTCCATCCCTTTTTCTGACACTAGTCCAAGGATGTTAAAAATCTTTTTGAATTCAGGACCCTTAGGATAATTTAAGAAGTTCTTGCTCAATATGTGATGTACATTGCTAGGATCGCTCGTGAACAACATGTCCATGCTAGAAAACCAAGGGCCTTTCAACAAGAAAGTGCCGCCAGACTCAATGAGAACATCACAAGCAAAATCATGGATTTTATGGGCATTTCGAATAAGTGCAGGGGTCATTCTGAAAATTGGCCAATTGGTAGGGATATGAGAGCTTGGTTTCAAATTTTTGAAGAAGAAGAAAAGGGCAAGAGGAAGTAAAATGACTAGTGAAAAGAGAAAATGAGGATATTCTAAGAAAGCCATAGAAGGGAAATGATGAGTTCTACTTGTATTCGAATACATGTCTTCTATGTAAGTTCAACTATTTATAAGAGGGAAAAGGAGAATATAATGAATGTAAGGATCCATAACGGATCTGGGGCAAGTGCAACACGACAAATTGTACACAAGTCGGGCTGTATTAATGATCGAGTTCACGCGTGTATGAGTTGAATAAAAGGACAAGATGCATCAAGCTAAAAAAATGTCTAAAATACCCTTTATAAACTTTCTTGATTTAAACCATCGACATCAGAATAAAGGGGGTCGAGTAGAGTGGCCATAACTCATATTGTATTTGAAGGGCACAATTCCATCATCAAGATTCAATTCATTTTTTATTAACAAATAATATTGATGATTGCATAATCAACATTGCACCAATATCGGGGTTAATATTATCACTGCACTAACTCATTTAAGGGATGTTCATGGTGAGCGAATTTTTTTTTGCCAAGAGAAGTTTTTTTGTAAATTGGAGGGAAAAAATTGATTCGATTGATGTGTAATGGTTAACGAATTTTCGCTCAAACCCTAAACGAAACGTTTCTCTCACATTTTGGGCGAAACCGTGAGCGAAATTGTGATTGAACCCAAAATGAATTGAATTTTTTATTTTGATTTATCCCAAACGACGTTATTTATGTAAAATATCAATATCATTTATAATTTGTTTTTTCTTATAAATAGAGCCCAATATTTATAGGTTACTCACACCTCTTATCTTATATTTTTTTCTCTTTAAGCTTAAGAAAAATAAAATAAAAATCATTTGATTTTTTTCTATGGATACTTATGGAAAAATATCAAGAAATGATTCTAACCAAACTTGGCTTGAGAAAATTCTGTCTATCGATCCAAATTTCATATGCAATCACCGTAAAAACAACTTACAAAACTAATCCCACAATTGATGCTTGCAACTACAAAAATGAAATATATATATAATTTGTTATGTGGACTACTAAAAACTAATTTTAATAATAATTTATATCATTGATTTATAAAATAAAACAACTAATTTTTAAACTTTTTTTAATAGTAAAACAACTAATAGTGTTAGATTCTATGAAGAAAAATTTGCTTAAGTACCAGATTTACTTGCCCTATAAACAAAAAAATTCGCTCAGCACATGCTCTAATACAATACTGAAGGAAAAACACATAAGTTATCTACGAGTTTTCGGAATACCTTATGGATTAAATCTGAAGCTCGTTGTGCGGAAGATTTTTCTTGTGCTACGAACCTCAAGCGTCTTGCTTCTGCAATCACCACCTCTTCACGTCCGATTCAATATCACAAGATGGATATTGAATGTTGTTCCACTCTCAAATCCCAGGCACTTGATGGTTGCCAGAGATAGTATTTCTCGGTCCGGAGGAGTATATGAAATATTACGTGTTGTATCTAAGTTGGTTCCCATAGAGACCTAATTTATAGAATACTGGTTGGACTAAGTCATAGAGTCTCATTCACATAAGAGTCTCTATTTGACTTATCCTCCAAATTTCCCTTATCCTAGTTTGAACGCATCAGTTAGTTAGGGATAATAAATCACGTGTCTAAAATCTCCCACTCGGTCAAATGGGATATGTCATATACATTCTCAAGACTCATTGAATACTCATCTCTTCATACAGGAAGTGAGGCGTGTGACCAGACGAGAAAAGTATAAAAGAGTAGGAGTGCTATATCAAATACCATCTACCAATATAGAACATCCTCGTTAGTAAAAAACTCGTCTATGCCCAAGACATTATGATTAGATCAATTTAAACATCTTTAACGCCTCATAAACGATGTTTAAACCCCAATCAGTTTACGTGCTCAAGATCAACCTTTTGAACCTTGTGTTCAAAATGATCATCCGGACATTGAGTCACTAAACAGAGATGTATATCATAATTGTCTTTCTTAGACCCTCATGCCAATTATCTTTAGATTAACAACTTTCCCAACAATGCTCCGCGAGGCTGACTTTAAGTGCAAAGCCCTTAGGTCGGCATATCAAAGTAGCATCTTTAATATTTGGATTCTCAACATAGTTCTAAGTCACATAGGGCATAATGTGATCACATATTGATCACTAGAACTTACACAATGATGAAGCAGGGATCATTCAATCACTTTCTGAGGTCGAATTATAGTCACATACAGTATGAAATATATGCTACGATGGAACTCCCACTCGAATTGGGCATGTCATACTCTAACATCGTACGAATCTTAGTCTAGTTGCCCTCATGGCATCTAACCTGAGTCCTAGAAAGCAGTCACTCTCATAGTGCCTCTTTAAGGTCTCACATTCGGACTTTCACAAGGACATTCGAAGTTATGAACCAAACACTTCGAATTGATCTATATAAAATAGGTCTCATCTTAACCGTATGTTAAGGCGATATATTATAATGTCATTCGCCACCCCCTTTAAGTGTCAAATACATTATTATCTCATCTTGATCGCTCATATAACGACAAGGAGAATTACCCGTGTGAGAGGGAAAATTCTAGTCCTTCAGACATCTTTTTAATTAAAATGTATACCACATAATTTTCAATCAATAAACATCCCATAAACTCAACAAGGAATGAAAATGAAAAATATGTATTAAATTCAGAACAATAATGAATATAATAATGTCTGCAAGGTGCTAAAAAATAACTAATCAAATCCTACGAAGCCCTAAACACGTCATATGTTTCTGAAAAGTCTCTCTGGTCAGAGGCTTAGTCATAGGGTCAGCTAACATGCTCTCAGTAGGAATATACTTAAGAACCACCTTTCCTTCTGTAATCATGTCTCTAGTGAAATGGTACTTAATGTCAATGTGTTTGGTCCTACTATGGTACTTAAGGTCCTTGGCAAACCCTAAAGCAGCCATGCTATCACAGTTAATAAGTACAGGACCATTCACATTAGGTGTGACATCAAGATGTTGTAAGAACCTCCTTAACCAAACAACTTCCTGAACAGCTGCTGAGCAAGCATTGTATTCTGACTCCATCGTGGAAAGGGATATGCTTTCCTGTTTCTTTCTACTCCAAGAAATAGCTCCACCACTAAGCAGAAGTGCATAACCTGAAATAGATTTACGTTCATCTACATCTCCAGCCCAATCTACATCAGTGTACCCTTTTAGGCTTAAGTCCCCACCTTGATAACAAAGAACCATATTTGCTGATCCGCTCAAATAGCGAAGAACCCTCTTGACCGCCTGCCAATGTGCGGGGCCAGGGTTGCTTTGGAATCTACTTAAAATTTCAACTGCATGACAAAGGTAAGGACGAGTGCATAACATCGCATACATCAAGCACCCAACTGCCACTGCATAAGGGGTGTTAGTCATTCTTCTCTTCTCTTCTTCATTCTTAGGGCATTGGCTTGTACTAAGGATACAACCTTTTTCCATTGGAGTGACAACGGATTTTGAGTTAGTCATACCAAAACGTTCTAAAACTCTCTTTATATAAGTCTCTTGAGGAAAACCAAGAAGTTTATTTGAACGATCCCTAATGACCTTAACTCCAAGCACATAATTTTCTTCACCCAAGTCTTTCATCTCGAATGATGATGATAACCACTCTTTTCATCTCCATGTCATTCCCAGCAAGTAGTATATCATCAACGTATAATGATAAAATTAAGATCTTTCCCTTGGACCGTTTAACGTACACACAATGGTCTTCCTCAATCATCATAAAGTCAATTGAGGTTATTGCTTAGTGAAAGCAAATATACCACTATCTAGATGATTGCTTGAGTCCATATATAGAACATTTGAGGCGACACACTTTGCGTTCATATTCCTTGACTTCAAAACCCTTTGGTTGAGTCATATAGATCTCTTCACCTAGTTCCCCATTGAGAAATGCAGTTTTAACATCCATTTGGAAAATTTCTAAATCCATATGTGCTACTATAGCGAGAATAAGGCGAACTGAAGAAAATCTCACCACCGGGGAGAATGTCTCTTCATAGTCTTCACAAGCGTCTAAAGATTCACATAGAAAAGATTCCCCTTCGATCTCAAATCGACGATGAGGAATTTTTCCACGTTGACTTCTTCTTCTGGTGGAAGACTCCCACTGGAATCAACATTCCTACTTGGATGATCATCTTGACTCTTATTGGCGACCACAGGCTCAACCGTATGTTGATCCATTTGATCATTAGGTTGAGACAATCCCCCACCTACGCCAAGAGATGTCAAATGTTATTCCTCCATCTCAAAGAGTTCAAAATCCTTTCTGATTTCACCAATTTGTGGGAAATCATTCTCAATGAAATCGATATCACGAGACTCTATTTCAGTCATCCCAACTTCAGGTTTTCCACCGTACATTACATAACCCTTAGAGGTATCAGAATACCTTATAAAAACACACTTGTTTCCTCTAAGGCCAAGTTTTCCAAACTTATTGGAAGTACTGTGGATATAACCTGCACAACCCCAAGGGTGTAGATGCCCCAAATTAGGCTTCTCACCTTTCCACAATTGGTAGGGGGTTGTAGAGACTGATTTAGAAGGCACTCGGTTAAGGATATACGTGGCAGTCATAAGCGCATCACCCCAAAATGAAATCGAGAGATTTGCTTGTGCCATCATCGACCTAACCATCTCTAACAAGGTACGATTCCTTTATTCTGCAACACCATTTTGTTGCGGAGTTCCAGGAATCGTTAACTGTCGTACTATCCCCTTTTTCTCACACAATCCCTTAAATTGATCAGACAAGTACTCACGGCCCCGGTCAGTTCTTAAAGTTTTTAGGCTTTTATCCTTCTGATTCTCTTCCTCTGCCAAGAAGCGCTCAAAACAATTAAGTGCTTCATGACGGTGAGAAATAAGGTAAACATAACCATAACGCGTGTAGTCATCGATAAAAGTGAGAAAATAGGAAGCACCATGGCATGCTTTGACATTCATAGGTCCGCAAATATCTGAATGGACTAACTCTAATGGCTGTGTGGCCCTTTTAGCCTTACCAAAAGGCTTTCGGCAGGCTTTTCCTGCCAAACAAAGCTCACACATAGGTAAATTAACTTTTGGGAGAGAACCCAATAGTCCTTCTCTAGCCAATCTACTCATTCTGTCCTTTCCTATATGTCTAAGTCTAGCATGCCACAACTCAGAATTAGAAGTATCATATACCACATAAGAAGTAGCATTAACAGAAGATAAAGAATCCAATAAATCTAATTTAAAGAAATTGTCTGACAAAAAACCATGTCCCAAAACCATATTGTCAAAGCAAATATCCAACTGACTACCGCTAAAATTAAAAGAATATCCTATTTCTAGCAATTTTATTGCTGAAAGTAGATTATAGCGAACTCCAGGTGCGTAAAGTACTTCATGCAAAGTCAAACTGCGTCCATTCCGCAAAAGAAGCTGGTATGAGCCAACCCCTTTGACTTCCACGGTCGAGCTATTTCCCATGAAAATGCTTCGCGTACCAGCTTGAATCTTCCTATAATCTACAAATCCTGCACGATCCCACGTCACATGTTTTGTGGAGTCTGAGTCTACAATCCATTCAGGGAGAGAGTCAGCTAATAAAACATGAGAGCAAACACAAAGTTAAATAGATCTAGGATTTAGAGGTACCTTCTTGGGCTCAGAACAAGTCCGAGCAAAATGACCCAAGGTTCCACAGTTGTAGCACTTTTGCTTAGCAATATACTTCTTGCCTCTGCGTTTAGCAATCTTACCGGCTTTTGGCCCCAGTTTCTGAGCCTTCTTGCCTTCATTACCCTGATTCTTACACTGCCCATTTGGCTTGCACTGATCATCAAGAGTAACAAGAGCAAGGTCACGAGTCGCAACACTCATCACGCGACTTGCCTCATGGCGCTCTGCCTCAAGCTCAACATGACGAGAAACATCTGCAAAAGTCTGAATGGAGTCTGTATGAGTCATGATCTGCCTCAAATTACTCCAAGAGTCTGGTAGTGAAAGAATCACAGCTTGGACTTGCTGCTCATCAGATAAGATACTACCAATAGCATGAAGCTCACGAATCATACCAGACAACTCACGTAGATGATCAGGAATGGATCGTTTCTGGTCAATCTTATACGATTCAAACTTGTATGTCAAGGTACGAAGCCTTGTTGCAGATGTGTTACCAAATGCAGCCTTAATTTGGTCCCACATGTCCTTAGCAGTAGAGCAGTTCTCAAACTGCCCAATTAGGTCGTTGTGCATGCTGCTCAACATAGTAAAGTGAGCACAACGGTCCTTCTTGACCCATGACTGAAAAGCCTGCATGTTCTGACGGTGTTGGGCGATGGTATTGCTACCCATCTCTGGCTCAAGCATCACAGTGTCAAGTTTCTCAAGAACCTCTTGCTCGTTTAGCAAGTATGTGATCTTCCTTTGCCAAACACTATAATTTTTGCCATCCAATTTCTCACCCTTATTGAAATCAGCAATTATGTTCTTTGATGCCATTTCACTATAACATATTACAAAAGAGACATTAAGCATACAATTTTAATTCACTTTTATCATAAAAACTCAACAATAAATATAATTGTATCATACATGAAAAGGAGAGAAAATTTGCGAAGCTCGTAATCATAACCTTAAGCATGCATAATAAAAATATACTCAAAATTGATTTTTAAATAAAAGAATATATAGTGATAGAACAAATCCACCAAAACCCTATATGCATAAATTAAATCTGAAAATGAAGTACAGTTTAGCCAGTCGGCCCAGTCTGAAAGGTAAGCCAAAACCCTAACAGATCCAATCAGAATTGAGGTTAACTAATTGGCTTTCACCCAAGAAATCTCAAGTAGTTTGGTCATAAGATAGCAAATCAGTTAAAAGATCACACTGCGCATAACTTCTTCCAGGGCTCATTAACCTGAAACACCAATTGTAACAGCACCAGCAGACAAACTCATGCCAAAAGAATTTCATCCTTAGACGAGCGGACCCTACACCTAATCAAATGCTGGTGGGTCTTTACCCAAGTTATATCTCCCATCTTGATCAAAGATTTAAATAAACAGTCTACTACCTTTTAAGTGTCCACTATTGGACAAAATATCTCCCTTTTATGAATTTATCATATCTTACATGGTATCAGAGCTTCCAATCCATGGTGGCCTGATTTCCTCTTCCGCTATTCTTCTTTAAACTCTCTAATTAATTTTTCTCTCTTCTTATAACAATGGATGACTTTTGGTACGATCCCGGATGCTTTGATACGTTACCATCATCCTATGATATTTGTCAGTTATGTAACGAACTTGGTCATACCGCAATCGAGTGTTTGCATCGTTTTGAACCAAGTAATGTTCATAATTCTCCTTCTTTTTCACTATCGGATTGGTTATATCCGGAACAAAATGAGTCGTTTGATTCAAATGACTCTTCTTCCGTTGTAGAAGAAGAACCATTAATTGATGTTAATGAGTCTTCTCCCCATTTCTTTTCTACTTCAAATTGGTATGTTGATCATCTCGTTGATCAACTCCATTGCCTTCAAAAACTTCCAAATCAATCTTTGTCAAATTACTTTTCTGAAGCGAAATCAATTTCTTATGCTCTTACTAGGGTCGGGAGTCCTATTTCTGAAATAGAGCTCATTGATTTTCTTGTTGATGGACTTGATCCAATATATAATAAATTTGTCAATTATTATTATTTTCGAAAACCACAAATCTCGTTAGATTTATTTTTTGAATGTCTTATTGATGAGGAAAAACAGTTTAAGAAACCATATTTATCACCTCCACTAGCATCAATTTCTTCCCCAACACCAGTCCAATCCCCACCACTCCCAATACATATCCCCTCTCCACCTCCCGTCTTTTCTCCACCACCATCCGTTGTTCATCCATTACCTCCTCCAAAGAGTTGGTCTCTGGAGAAACGCGTTTCTCCATAACTTATGGAGAAACGTGTTCTGGATATCCAGAAGCTTTGGGATGGATATCCAGAAAAAAAGATTTGGGGCAAAGGCCAAGGCCAAGGCCAAATTTCTGATTCTGGATATCACTTTCATAAGGTTCTGGATATTCAAAAGCCTTGGGACGGATATCCAGAAGCTTTGGAAAGGATATCCAGAAAAAAAATTTGGGGTAAAGGCCAAGGCCAAGGCCAAATTTCTGATTCTGGATATCACTTTCATAAGGTTCTGGATATCCAGAAGCCTTGGGACGGATATCCAGAAGCTTTGAAAAGGATATCCAGAAAAAAAGATTTGGGGCAAAGGCCAAGGCCAAGGCCAAATTTCTGATTCTGGATATCACTTTCATAAGGTTCTGGATATCCAGAAGCCTTGGGACGGATATCTAGAACATTGAATGTTGATATCCAGAATTTCAGAATTCACTCAAAATCAATCTCATTAAAACCAAATCCACCCAACATATCCAAAACCCACTCTAATTAGGGGCTGACCACCACACATGCTCTTCCTCCAAGTTCAATCACATGTTTGTCGTTGAAATTATTTAAGCTCATATTCAATTCCAAATTTTGCAACTAGATTTCGGCCTGTGTGTGGAACGGATTAGGGCTCTGGAAACAGGGGAAGGAGACAGCAATCGATTCTGGGTCTAGAGAGAGGAACGGTGGGAGTGGTTGTGGTTGGCGCTGTTGGTAAGAGAGAGAGAGAACGAGTGATGAATTGGTTGTTGTTGGAGGTAGAGCAGTGATGGGCAATTGCGGTGGATTTGGGCTGCCGGCAAATGGGTTTAGGACAGGGGAGGAGGCAATCGGTTTTTGGGAAGATTTGAAGTGGGAGACACGGCTATTATCGTCGCCGGTGAATAGGTGCAGAGAGAGAGGACCGGTGGTGGTGAAGAAGGCCTTTGCGATTGGAGAGAGAAGGGTCGTTGAGGAGGAAGGGGTAGGAAGCGAACGTGTGTGATGGGCTTCACCGGAGAGGGAGATCGGAGAAGACGATGCTCTTTGGGAAACCGGTGTTTGCGTAGAAGTTTTGTGTGTGAGGAACACGTTTCTCCATAAATTATGGAGAATCGCGTTTCTCCGCAGATTTTGGCTCCTCCAAATGTGCTTGAAAGTGCACTTCCTTCAGAAGATAGTCAAGCTCAACGTCAATTGCCAGCTCTTTCTGTCGATTCTGATCGTTCCAGAAATGGAGGGGCTTCCGTTGATGATAATGGACATAAAGTTCTTAATCAGGTGGAATTTTATTTCAGTGATGTAAATTTGGCTACTACTGATCATTTAATGCGGTTCATCAGCAAAGATCCTGAAGGATATGTGCCATTATATGTGGTTGCATCTTTTAAAAAGATCAAAGCTCTGACAAGTAACATTTCCCAGCTTGCCAATATCCTAAGGAACTTAACAAAGCTTGTGGTAAGTGATGATGGAAAGAAGGTTAGGCGCCAACAACCCCTGACTGATTCAGATATGGAAGAGTTACTGGCTTGAATAGTTGTTGCTGAAAATTTACCTGAGGACCATTGCCACCAGAACCTCATGAAAATCTTTTCAGCTGTCGGAAGTGTCAAGATGATCCGTACCTGTCAGCCCCAACCTTCCAGTGGTGGGGCTTCTTCAGCAATCCGAGCAGTTAAAGGAGATGGCATGCTCCTCAACAAGTTGCATGCATTTGTGGAATATGAATCGGTTAAAGTGGCTGAGAAAGCAGTTGTGGAGCTTAATGATGAGGATGGGTACTATGCACTATATCCGCCGAAACAGTGGCATTACATACCTTGAGATGATCAACTTTATAAGAGTCTTTTATTCAACATTAATAAGTTACTTTCGGTGTTTCCTGTTAGCATGGGTTTTGTGACAGCTAAGTTCAAGCCGCTTCTCCGTACCTACGATTTGCTTGAGGGAGGGTATTGGATAAAATAAGTTAGAATAGGATAAGGGAAGTATATATTTAATATAGGGCTGTTAATATCCTTTTGTAATTGGAATGAATCATCTAGGAAATAGGAATAGACTTTAGTCTAGGACCATTGTACTCATTCAGTATATAATTGGCTAAATGCATAATGAGAGACTCACGTTGAGTCTTTGGAATTTCCTTGTGCCTTAGTCTCTCTCTCTCTCTCTCTCTTGTATTTTCTCTTCCTAACATCATATTCAGGTCTTGTGACTTCATCTCTCCCTTTTATGAATTTATCATATCTTACATCCACACCATCTCAAGCAATTTTCTCTTATTTTATACTCCCTCCGTCCCATCTTTAAAAAAACATATCTTTTTCAATACCGGACCAAATTAAACAAATAAAGTGGAAATAGAAATATCTTGCAGAGTAGAACAAGACTCATTTTAACAATTTTTTTTGAATCTGGATTTAACAGTGACAAAAATGGTCTTAAAAATTCCAAAAAAATCATAATTTCCGAAACTTAAAACTGCAATTACTCAAAATCTACATGGCCGAATTAGATGATTTTTTAGTATGTTATTCTACACATTATTATCTACGCATGGATATCAAAAACGCAGAAAACGGAGGAGATTTGAATTTCGAAATCAACAAACCCAGTTGGTTAAAATTCTAATTCGAAAAATCAACATCAAATAACAAACAATCAAGACATTAATGGCGAGCATCAAGCTATGAGGCTCTGATACCAATGAAGGAAAAACACATAAGTTATCTACGAGTTCTTGGAATACCTTATGGATTAAATCCGAAGCTCGTTGTGCGGAAGATTTTTCTTGTGCTACGAACCTCGAGCGTCTTGATTCTGCAGTCACCACCTCTTCACGTCCGATTCAATATCACAAGATGGATATTGAATGTTGTTCCACTCTCAAATCCCAGTCACTTGATGGTTGCCAGAGATAGTATTTCTCGGTCCGGAGGAGTATATGAAATATTACGTGTTGTATCTAAGTTGGTTCCCATAGAGACCCAATTTATAGAATACTAGTTGGACTAAGTCATAGAGTCTCATTCACATAAGAGTCTCTATTTGACTTATCCTCCAAATTTCCCTTATCCTAGTTTGAACGCATCAGTTAGTTAGGGATAATAAATCACGTGTCTAATAGTACATCGAAAATGTATAATGCCCATGAAAACTAGCATCTTCTACCTGAAAATCACATTCTCATAACCAACTACATACTAGTGTGTGTTTTTTCCGTTTATTCTTTTTGTTGTATGATATTTTATATTTTCAGAAGGTTATATAAAAATATATTTCATAAGTTCCAAAATAAATCACATACTTTGATTTATTTTCCAGGTGTAATAAATTACTCTTTTTAACACCCCTCCTCAAGTTGGAGCACGAAGGTTACAAATGCCCAACTTGCCAAGCAATATCGTAAATTGTCGAGTTACAAGGGATTTAATGAGTATGTTATCTAGTTGAACAAAAATATTAATATATCTTGGCGCGATTAGACCAAATCGAATAGAATCGCGCACAAAATGACAATCAACTTCGATGGGTTTCATTGGAAAACAAGATTTTGCGCGATATGAAGCGCGAACTGACTATCATGGAAGAAAGTCATAGGGGTTGTAACATGAACACCAAAGGAGCGAAGAAGACCATGCAACCATTTGAGTTCCCATGTAGTGCTTGCCATAGCACGATACTCTACTTCGGTCGAGGAGTGAGAGATGGTGGCTTGCTTCTTAGTTTTCCACGAGATGGGAGAATTACCCAGAAACACGAAATATGCTGTTAGTGAGCTTCGAGTGATGGGACAACTAGCCCAATCAGAATCACAGTAAGCCTCTGGGCGAAGATCAGAATCAACATGAAGTAGAATGCCTTGACCAGGACGAGCTTTAAGATATCGAACAACACACATTGCTGCATTCCAGTGAGCACGTTTTGGATTGGTGATGTAGTGTGCCAAAATATGAACACTATATGAGAGATCAGGGCAAGTGATAGTGATATAGATGAGGCGCCCAATTAGGCGTCGATATGGTTCAGGATCATGTAATGCGTCATCTTCAGTTAGGGCCAAACAATGGTTTGACTCAATCGGAGTACTAGTCAGTCGTACCCCAAGAAGTCCGGCTTCAAAGAGAATATCAAGTGCGTATTTCTTTTGAGACAGGAAAATCCCATCTGAGTAGGGCGCGACGTCTAGCCCCAAAAAATACTTTAAGCGCCCAAGATCTCTTATTTTGAAACATCGACATAAATAATCTTTAAAGTCTTTTATGTCAGTAGAATTATTACCTCCAAAATCGTCAACATAAACCAAAATATGCATGTCAACGTCGGTTGTGTAATAAGAAAAGAGCGAATAATATACAAGTACGATTGAACAAAATCATACTTTGTCAATGCAGCAGATAGCTTCACAAACCAGCAACGACCGCATGAAGGAGCCCAAACAGGGACTTTCGAAGCTTACATACTTTGCCATACAGATCAGTTCGATACTCTAAGGGAGGTTTCATATATACCTCATCACTTAAATCTCCATTCAAGAAGGCATTGTTGACGTCCATTTGATAAAGCTCCAATTTGCGGGCTGAGGCAATAGCTAGAAATACTCGCACTATAACCATTTTAACAGTTGGAGCAAAGGTTTGTTTATAGTCTATGCCTTCCAATTGATGGTTGCCCAAAATCACTTACCGTGATTTATAACGTTCCACCGTGCCATCTGCCTTATATTTGATTTTATACACCCATTTGCTCCCAATAACCTTTTTATCAATAGGAGCATCCACAAGTTCCCACGTCCAATTTTGATCTAGAGCATCAAGCTCAGTGTTCATGGTTGCCCTCCACTCTTCTGATTTCACAACTTCTGCAAAGTTTTTGGGCTCAACACCTGTTCAATTGCGACCAGAAAACAACGAGTGCTGGAGAAAATATAGTGAAATTGACAAAATGTGATAAAGGATACCGAGTACCTGAAGACTTGTTTAGAGAGGGTGATCTTGATGAGGGGTTAACTCGAACGTTGTGTGTCTGATGCTTACCCAATTCACACTCGACAGAAGTATACCGTTTTGAAGGAATTTTTCTTTGTTGTCCTCTACCCAAATTAACAGGTGCTTCCTCAGTGATTGGATCTTCCATTACTGTGCCCTCCATAATATGTTCAGTTGGAACCTTAACTTCAGTGCCTGAAGAAGCATTAGGGGCTCCTAGCTCAGGAGAGCTAGGGGTGGTAGGGGAACTAGGAGCGCCTGGCTCAAGACCGCTAGAGGTTCCTGGCTCAGAGTCACTGTATGCTTCAATCTTCGGTTCAATTGGGTCATTAAAGAAAATAGAATCAGGACCTAGAACCTCCTCATTTGGACTCTCACCTTGTTCCAAGAAGGGGAATTTCGATTCCACAAATACAACATCACGGTACACAAGAGTTTTGTTTTCCTAAAGGTCATATAATGCCATCCTTTCTTGCCAAAAGGGTAACCCAAAAACACACAATTTCGACTTTTCCTAGAAAACTTATCATTATCACGACGTGAATAATGGGCAAAACAAAGAGAACCAAAAACCCGAATGTGTTTATAAGTGGGTGCTTTGCCAAAAATGATTTCATAAGGAGTTTTCCCACGCAATAATTTTGAAGGAGTACGATTAATCAAATACACAGCAGTCAAAGCACAATCACCCCAAAATCTAATTGACAAACCAGCCTGAAATCGTAAGGCACGTAATACATTCAAAATGTGATGGCGTTTTCTTTCTACTATCCCATTTTGTTGTGAAGTGCGAATACATGTGGTGTGATACACAATTTCATTTTCAGCAAAGTATTTTTCAAGACATGTGAATTATTTCCCATTGTCACTTTGTACAATTTTGCCACGTTTATTAAACTGTCATTCAACCATGGCAAGATAAATTTTCAAAATTTGAGTTGCATCACTTTTTGAATTTATCAGATCTACCCACACAGCGCGAGAGCAGTCATCTACAATTGTTAAAAAATAAGTTGCTCCACACATAGTAGGTGTCCGATAATCACCCCAAATATCAACATGAATTAAATAAAAAATTCCTGCAAAATTGCTCTCACTAGGCAAAAATTTATATCTAGTTAGTTTGTCTTTGCAGAAAATTTCACAAACATCTTTATTAGCACTATTCTGACTAAGAAATGGAAGCAAACTAACTACTTTACTTGATAGATGTCCCAACCGCTGATGCCACAACTCATTCTTCCCAAAATCCTTAGCGCTGCAGACTCGTGCTTCGGTAGAATTCCTCAAGTAATACAATCCCTCGTTTTGTTCACCCGCACAAATCAATGTTTTCGAGGTTCAGTCCTGTATACACAAAGTTTGTCAAAAAATTGCACAAAATAATTCGAGTTACAAAGCAACTAACAGACAGACAACATATTGCAATTGAATGATGGATCATATAATACCAGTGTTCTAAAAGCGGGCTAGGCACCTGCCTAGGCGCTAGGCGAGGTCCAGGCGCCGCGACTTTTCACTAGGCGGTCAAACTAGGCGTTAGGCGTATCTAGACGGTCCTAGGCGGTCTGGCGGTCTAGGCGGACCAGGCAGTATGGGCGAATTTAGGCAGACTAGGCGGATTTAGGCGGGCCTAGGCAAATTTAGGTGGGTCTAGGTAATTTTTTAATTTTTTTGTTGCCCTTAAACGACGTCGTTTTACAAGGATTAAAAATGAAAGCAAATGACACAATGTTGGATTTGACCTGACCTTATTTTATGTTGTGGATGATGTAATACATTTATAATATTCATATGATCTATAATATTGTGTCAATATTTCTTGGCCCATTTAGGTCCCATCTAAGCCCCTAGGCGCTAGGCCCGGCTCCGCCGCCTATCACTTTTTAGAACATTGCATATACACACTTTGCATAATAAGTTTAGGCCCAATTTTGACATCTCCCCGTTTTGTAGCAATGATGTATTTCACATTAGGCAGTCCTAATCGACTTGATTCGATGTTACGAACATTGACAAGCAAGACAAGATTTCATTTTATATGCCGATTAGCCCCGCTACCCATTATTCAAGGCTCATCATTCATATTACCGTTCATGCGCTCATTATTTTTAACGTTGGTATGCACAATAGCTTTGAAACTGCTCCATTGTTCACTTGTGAGTCCCAAGAGTTGAGCGCACTCTACATGTGTCATCCTTGTGCAATCCTCATAAATCACTTGTACATTGTTGGCTTGACCGCTGAATGACTCGCGCCCTCTCGCTCCCTCAGCGATAGTCGTGACATTTTGCCCTTTCTTTCCCTTTCCATTTCGTGAGGACTGCTCGCCATTTCGGATATCCCACAAGCTTGAAACAAGAGTCAGCTACGTGTCCCTTCTTCTTGCAATGTCTACAAGTAACATTGCCCATATCTTTGCGCTCCCCCCTGAATTTCAGACCTAAGTGTTGGTGCGCACCAGAAAATTGAGTACTCCTCTCGTGCGCTCCCCTTGACACACTCCTCTTTCACCACCATTGAATAAGCTTTGCTTACATTGGAAAGAGGCTCCAAGTTCAGAATGTTTGATTTCACATTCTCGAACATAGGTGTCTCGAGTCCCATAACAAACTGGTGCACTCGTTCCTCATCCCTTCGTTAAGTAAGCTTTAATTTTATCTCACATTTGCATCCAGTGCAAGAACACGCTGGAACCTTGTCATAGTCATTCAAATCATTCCATAGCTTCTTAAATCTACCATAGTAGATGACCACACTTCCATTTTTCTGTTGTTTACAATTGGCTAGGTCGCACTTAATCTGTTGCACCATTGGCCCATTGCCAACCGAGAATCTCTACTCCATGTCGTCCCATAAGATCATTGCCTCCTTCATGTAAGTCACAGTGGATCTAAGATTCGGTTCAATGGTTTTGAAGATCCATGACACCACCATTGAGTTCATCGTCCGCCAAAGTTTTAGTTCATCCGCCTTTGGTTGTCAGTCAATCATTCCATCAATGAACCCAATTTTCATTTTGGCTCTCAACGAACCCTTGAAAACACGAGACCAATTTTCATAATTTTCTCCTTTCAATTGGACATGAGTGAAAATCTGTCCCAGAGAAGGCGCTCCTTTTGGGCTCTACTTAAGAGCTCTGTTCCTTGAAAGCTGGAGGGCGCTCCTTGGGAGCTGGAAGGCACTTATAGGGAGCTATGCTTCTAAGGAACTGGAGAACGCTCCTTGGGAGCTGAAGGGCGTTCCTTGGGAGCTCTCTGCTCCTTTCTCCCTGGGAGTTTTGCGCGCTCCTCGGGAGCTCTAACCGTTTCAAATATTTTCACTCTTGTTTTTTACTTACTGAATGTGCGCTCGCCCCCTGCGAAATTTTGGTTTTCACGGTGAAAGAGTAAAAAAAGAGAGTCGCCACGCCATGCTTAAGAGGTTCACTTTGAAAAACCTATGAAAGAGAACGGGTTCGGGGGTCAGGTTACGTGTTGGGAAGAACCGAGAGTTCATCCAACACGCCTCGTCCATAGACGAGTCTTCCTAATCAAACATCCAATCAAACCATGAGTGTGTGCAAGCATCGATAATAAACAAGTGTGGTAAACATGCATTTTATTGATATGAATTGAGACTTTACAACTTGTGAGCCAATTCTTTAGGGAGGCCACATCCCTACTACAACAATCCGGAACAGATTACAAAGGGAAATGGTTCCTGCAAACAGGCATAACGTGTCGCATGACACATGACACAGGTGACCAGATGCGTCGCGTGACACAGGATCACCCATGCATAATGTGTCGCGTGACACATAATGACCATCTGCAGGAACTTACAAATTTGAACAAAAAATCAACAATAGCCAACACAGATCTAATTAATTGAACAGATTAGATTCGAAAAAGTAGAATTAACAACAATTCGACCCCGGGAGTGTGGATATGGATAGATCTACACCCCCTTGGGGTCTAAACACTAAATTCAAACAATATCCAACAATGAAAACTCAATTACTCAGATTAATCAAATTAAACAGAGAGATTGCGATTGAGATTCAGTAATCTAGATGGATAGAGTCTGATTACTGAATCCAAGAGAAGTAAATAATATAATTACAAGGAATTAAGTAGAAGAGAGAGAGAGAGAGAGAAGAGGGGTTTGAGTATGTTACCCTTGTTGCTTCCACGAATTATGTATCAAGTTAGATACAAAATCCTTCAACTGCAGCTTTTGGTCTTGGGAGGCTTAGGAGGATTGGTGCAAGGGGCTCAAGTGGTTTGGTTTAGGAAGAGGTTTGAATTGGAGGGAATTTGGGTAGGTTGAAGGTAGGAGAGAGAGAGGATTGTGTTTGGGGTGCTTTGTTACGACGCAATTTCTGCAGAGTAACAGTAGGTCAGGTTCTGGATCTATTTCTGAGAAGGGAGGGTCTTATTTATAGGTTGCAGTTAGTGGCCTCAATGTGTCGCACAACCTTACGTAGCCACTTTCCAGGCCTCGACTTGTCGCGTGACACAAGGTGGAACAACCGCTTTTGGCGCCAAAACCAGTTTCTGGAACCTTCAGGGAAAATACCCAAAAAGTCCAAAAAGGTTTATTCCCGGCAGGTCCTTTGGCATGAGCAAGGTACCAAAAGGTACTTCCTTCGCGGAAAACTTATGAAACATTTCCGGAAGTCTCGGGACAGACTGGGAATTTACCAAAACGCCCCTTAATGCAATTTTATCACGTTAAAATGCATCTAAAAGGGTCGCAAATTGGATTGGCATACTTACAGAGCCCCTCGGCAATGTCACTTTTGGAAAAAGTGAGGTTGTCGATAAAATAAGACCCAATCCCAATTAGCGGTAAGGGATAAGGCAGAGGGCTAAACGGTGATCTGGGGAAATCGGGTGGCTGGACCTTTGGAGAAAGGATTCCTACGTATCCCTTAAAAGGGAATCAAGCCAAATCGTAGTTCGGAAACGAAACTTGATTGAAAGAGTCTGAACATAGGGGAAACTATTTGAAGGTCTCTTGACCTGAAAGGGATTATTTGAAGGTCTCTTGACCTAAACGGGACTATTTGAAGGTCTCTTGACCTAAAAGGAACTATTTTAAGGTATTTTTACCTAGAAGGAACTATTTGAAGGTCTTTTGACCTAGAAGGAACTATTTGAAGGTCTTTTGACCTAGAAGGAACTATTTGAAGGTCTTTTGACCTAGAAGGAACTATTTGAAGGTCTTTTGACCTAGAAGGAACTATTTGAAGGTCTTTTGACCTAAAAAGGAACTATTTGAAGGTCTCTTGACCTAGAAGGAACTATTTGAAGGTCTCTTGACCTAGAAGGAACTATTTGAAGGTCTCTTGACCTAGACGAGATTATTTGAAGGCATCACAACCTGACAGGGATTATTTGAAGGTCTCTTGACCTAAAAGGATCATTTGAAGGTCTCTTGACCTAAAAGGGATTATTTTAAGGTCTTTTGACCTAAACGGGGTTATTTGAAGGCATCCAGTCTGGAACGGAGTCATTTGAAGGTCTCTTGACCTAAAAGGGATCATTTGAAGGTCTCTTGACCTAAAAAGGGGGTTATTTTAAGGTTTCTTGACCTAACAGGGATTATTTGAAGGTCTCTTGACCTAAAAAGGATCATTTGAAGGTCTTTTGACCTAAACGAGATTATTTGAAGGCATCACAACCTGACAGGGATTATTTGAAGGTCTCTTGACCTAAAAGGATCATTTGAAGGTCTCTTGACCTAAAAGGGTATCATTTGAAGGTATCACTACCTAGAATGGGATTATTTGAAGGCATCCAACCTGACATGGATTATTTGAAGGTATCTTGACCTAAAAGGATCATTTGAAGGTCTCTTGACCTAAAAGGGGATCATTTGAAGGTATCACTACCTAGAACGGGATTATTTGAAGGCATCCAACCTGGATGGGATCATTTGAAGGTCGCTTGGCCTAAAAGGGATTATTTGAAGGTCTTTTGACCTAAAAGGGAACTATTTGAAGGTCTCATGACCTAAAAGGGAACTATTTGAAGGTCTCATAAAAAAGGATCATTTGAAGGTATCACTACCTAGAACGGGATTATTTGAAGGCATCCAACCTGAAATGGGAATTAATGCTTCTAGTAAAGTAATTGACTGAGACATGCTTTCATACCTGTGCTGTGCTCACCTGTAGCTGTCGGAGAGTCTTAGACTACCGTTGCTGTTGGGAGGTAGCTGTCGAGGGTCTCATGCTACCATTGATTCTGCTGGGGATAAGTGTAGCTGTCGGGGGATTCACGCTACTGCTTTTGTTGCTCTTTTACCGGTTTTGCTGCTGGACGGTCTTTGTTGATGGTTTGAATTTTGTGTCCTGAGCTTTGCTTGGTAGGCTGGGGGACTCTGCTTGCTGGGGAACGGGCTCTTGTTTGTGCTTTGAGGTCAATGATCTGGAAACTTTAATCTTGGTGTGCTCTGCTTGGGAGATTGTTAGATGCTGACTCTTTGTCTCAGTTTATCATGCAAAATAGGCTTTTGAAGTCGCCGAGACTGGTGAACCTTATTGCTTGGATATTGGGGCAGCTGGGGCTCTTTTTCTTCGACAAGCATTGCTTGGGGACTAGGCCTGACAAAGATAATAAAGGCAGGGTTTGCTACCTGCAGGGTTCAGAATTTTGTCCAAAATTGTGATTTGAGGGGCAATCCCCACGATCAGAATATGATCACTTGATTATTGTATCCTGTGGGGGAAAAAACACAACACTCAAGACACTTTGAATTTTATTTAACCTCTTGCTTATGCATTATTAATCTTTTGTTGCACAAGTCCATCTCAGCTGGGGAGAGAAGGGAAATGAGGGTTTTACACGGCTTGGTAAGCAGATATGTAGGTAGCCATCACGCTATGAGGGATTGTGTATAGGACGAAAGTGTTTATAATGAGGTGGACCCTCTCCCATGAGGTGGGAAATGATATGGCGCAGCTAGGCAAGTCGGGGACGCTCCCGGGTGTACTAGTTGCAGTAGGTCCGTTGCTGGTGAGGACAAAGTGTATCACGCGTCTGAGACAGCAAGCAGCAGAGAAGGTGCAGAGAATGATCCCGGCTTGGCGAAGCCCCAATTGACAGTGCAAAGCAAACCTGGAGGGAAATCCGGTAAGGAGAGCCTGAGAGATACCTTAACCAAAGCCCCAGCTTGAGGAAATTTCATGCAGCTTTATTGCGGACAAAGTCATCTTACGGCCAAAGAGGCAACCCATCATTTCAAAACGTAGTCAATCAGTCTCTGGACAAGACTCGGAAATGTTTACGTGCAGGGGCATATCTTTCGAATGGTGGGAAATGAATCCCGAGTTCATGTATGACACTCTTGCTTTTGGGTTTGACTCTTTTGGGAGAGTATAAGCATCACAAGGTGTGGAAAGGTGTATGGAAGCCCCTGCTGACCGAAACAATGTTTAGCTCTATCTTCCTATGATGTAGAAAGAGAAGACTTGTCGAGACACTTGAAAACCTGTCTTATTCGTGATGATCACAAAGCTGCTTAAAACCCTTTATTGATATTCGGGTTACTCAACCGCCAAAGCCGATATGAGCAAATATTTTTTATCAATCCTGAGGAGAAAGCCCACTGATATCGAGAATCAAACTCGGAAAGATGAACAGTGTATGGGCATGGTCCTTGAGGAGATCGGATCTTATGAGATCTGTTTGTGCTTTCGACCGGACCAGTTATGGTTGCCTACGTTCCCCTCCATGGGAGGAGCTCAGGTCGCCGTAGTTCGGGCTTATCCCGAATGAATAGAATGAACGTTGGAATTCGAGGATATGAGGACCTTTGAGGATTTTGAGAATTGAAAGAACATGTTCTCTTGGAGTGTCGATGGGAGACACAGACGTGAAGCCCAAGTGGGATGTTCACGGCAAGTGTTTGCGGAGGAGAAATGAAATATGCTCACATAAAACGTCGAATGAATGGATAGAATTTGCACAATCTTCGCTTGACGGTCCTTTGAGCCGGGATGGACTTGGCTCCGCTTTAAGCGATAATCTGTTTTAGATCTCGACAATATTGGAATGAAATTGCTACCCGGTAGGAACTGCGACTGGGTCTCGGGGTTTCGATCGGCTTTCGGGTGATTTAGGATATCATGACCTCTTAAAACGAGAGGTCGGCTAGGCTTTTTGCTGACTAGACCTCTAAAGATGAGAGGTTGGCTTGCAGGGAAGTGTTTAGGATTTCTAAGGTGAGGGAAATCTGTGGTTGCATCTTTGCTGCCTCTAAGAATGAGAGGTCGATCTTGGCTTTGGAAAGGGTAATGGTAACGGGAATGTCCTCTAAAATCGAGAGGACGGCTCGGGATTGGTAAGAGCTAATGGTGAGGGACATCCGTACTATCTCTTTATTCACTCTGAGACTCCTCTTGAGTAACGACCGGTTCCTTTGACTTTTGCTTTTTGAGAGGATCGCTAGGGACTAGGCTCTCTTTCTTTTCTTTCTCTTTTTTTATTCTTCTTTTTTTTGTATTTTTGTCTCTCTCTTTTTTTTTCAATTCTTTTTTTTGAGAGGAGAATTTCAGATAGTCCCCAGGATGGATCATTGCTTTCCGTCGTTCTTGAGCTTGGAGATGGTCGATGCTTCTTTTGAATTACGGGAGCCTCAAGGATAGTCCCTCTTCTTCTTGAGATGGTTAAACGGGTTTCAAATATGCCGATCTTGAAATGAAGGGATATTATTTGGTGAGAGTAAGGTGATGGCTTCCTATGGGTGAAAGGTTTCAACTGCAGCCCCTACCGGATAGTCTGAACGAGATTGAGTCTTCATTGCTTCCTTTAGGCTTACTTCGCGGAAGATCCGTGCAAATTCATCGAACAACGAGATGATGAGGATGATGAAAGAGCTGTGAGCACATTAGACGCTAGGTGGGGAATTGGTAAGCCCCACTTTGGGAAGGATATCAGTCAATTTTCTCACTCCGATCAATTCAAACATTAGTCATTTCAAAGCATTAGTCGGTGAGCAGCACAAGTGATCATTTGGAATAAGACCATTTCAATTAAATGTAACGCAGGTGTGCAAGTAATGTCTCGAGTCTAGCAAGAATAGAAACAAGGATTTTTATTACTGCAATAAAAGGACTCATAACATGGATTTGACAGACTCACGACCACATAAAAGACACTCTGGAACCTACAAAGCTAACTGACTGACTTTTCTGCTTTCGGGTGGGATAGCCTCTAGACTTCTGCTGATATCATTGAAGAAGATCAGGGACAACATTGGGGCGAGCCTTCTCAACCTTTCCCTCATCGACAAGCTTCTGAATGAGCATCTTCAGGGGAATGCAATCGTTGGTTGTATGGCCAGGGAACTGGTGGTAGCAGCAGTACTTGCTTGTGTCCAGTTTTGGGTTGTGATGCATGGGACGATAATTATCACGGGGCTGAACCATCCCCGCCTTAACCAGACCATTAAATGCTTCCTCCGTAGTCATGCCAAGATCATCAAACTTCCGTGGCTGACAAGGTTGAAATTTCCCACTACTTGGGCCAGTGCTTCCCTTTTGAAGGTTGTTGATGCTATTGTCTTTTGGGACCCGGGAAACTGGATTGACCATCTTGGACCCATAGCCATTAGCATTACTGGTCTTGACATCTGGGGTACGGTTGAAGAGTCGATTCTCGCTACGGGCTCCCATGCCTACCATTTCCCTTAAATCGGGGTACCAACCATTCCCAATAGCTTCACGGAGAACTGGTTTCACACACGACAAAAAGATGTCCTTCTGATCTTGCAATGGAATTGGCTCGGGCAGCTCATTCAATTTGGCATTCCACCTCTTGTAGAACTCGGTAATCGACTCATCCTGCTTCTGAATTGTACCGACCAAATCGTCCCTGGTTGTGCGCCATTCAAGGTTCCCACGGTATTTTTCAAGGAAGGCCTCAGTAGTCTGGCTCCAAGTAGATCGAGCTTCTGGCTTAAGGGTTAGAAACCATGTCAGGACAGGTCCTTTGAGTGTGAGATGAAAGTGCTGGGCCATAAACTCGGGAGTATAACCCATTGCCCCCATGGTCATCACATATGTATCCACATGAGTTTTCGGACATGCTGAGCCATCAAGGAAGAGGCTCTACTTGTCTTGGATCAACAACCTTAAGTCCACTTGATCCTGCAGTCAACTTGTCAATTTGCTGCTGCATCTGATCTAATAACGCAATCACCTCTGGGGTCATCCCCGGGAGTCGAGGGATAGAGGGAGCGGCAGTTGAGTAGGGTTCAAAGCTGGTTGATTGGATGAGAGGTGGCTGAACTGACCCGGATTTTGGAGCTGGCAAATGATTAAACTGACCGGTCGGGGAAGCACTGGCAGGCACGTAAGGATTTGACCCCGGACGTTGCATAGACGATGAACCAAATCCAAAAGCTGAACTCATTAAAGACTGAGACATATACCCTTGAGACTGAGGCTGTCTAGCAGGAAACTGCATAAATCCATCTTGGCCGAACTGATTCCCGGAGTAAGGATGCTGATTCGGATACTGGGAGTTACCTTGGAAGTGAGGACCATGCAACGGACCCTGCTGATACTGAGAGTCTGAAAACTGCAAGCCTTGACTGTTCGGAAGCTGGGACCCAGATTGGCTTAGAGGCACAGAAGCATTGGGGATTGGTGAGGAGGTCAAATCGTGGAACATCGGTTGTGGTCCTCCAACTAAACCAAAACTCATCTGAGGGTTTGTCTGCACGCCAAAACTCGAAACTTGATGATATGTTAGGGTAAAGGGAGGAAGGGAGACATTCCTGGTCTCGGCATCATACTCGTTGGCATCAGTAATCTCCTCATAAGTCCCATCAGCGCGTCGGATCACAGCAATACCACGACTTCTCATTGCTTCTACGAACTTAGAATGTATTGCCTCTTCTCTGGCTTGAGCAAGTAATCGAGCCTCACGCTCTCTAACTAGAGCGACCTCCAAATTGGCCCTCATCTCTTCCATGGACAAATCATGCATGCCTTGCTGACCCGCGGTAGATAAATCCCCAGATTCAGTAGTCATACCCTTCTCTGCACTAGACATCTCTGACTGAACCGTATGCTAACTCTGCTGACACTGCAACTGCCTCAAGACGCGAACTAAACGAGCACTGGGAATCGGATCGCGCACCCAACTTGCCTTAACTGGAGAGGAGAGATCAAGTATAAGGTGGAGGATAGGGAACTTTGAGATGGTATGGGAGAGGGAGGAGCAAAAAGGGAGACGGACTCGTGCAACATCTTATTATTGTTCAAGTAAAAATCGGTATTTTAAGTCCTAGAGACGGTTGGGAAAGGCTAATCCTTTATTCACACAATCTAGACCTCGGGGGAACCTATGGACGCAACGTTCAAATTACACTAAATGCCTTGCGTTGAAATATATAATAGGTAATGATACCTAACCAAATCCTAACATCATATGGAACGAAGAGGTTGTCCAAATTCCTGGGGAAATTTGGGCAGCATAACGGGTATTCTTGAAGAATTTCAAGGAAAAATCCGGCATGACCTCTCGTTGGTGCACGTTGACAATGCGGCATGATCTCTCGTTTAGAACATGCCACGGGAGTGACATGTCCCCACGTGAAATCATGTTGTGTTGTCAACATGCCCACAAGATGCGAGGTTTTGGGGGAAGGTATAAGGACCTACGATATGTTTCAAAAACAATTCATTTTGGTGTAATAAAAGCGTTGTATCAAAAACCAACCGTGGGTAAGGTTAAAGTGTGGTGCCACCTATAACGCACTAGGGGGTTAGGTTTGACTTCAGGCGCTCAAGCGTAGGCAAATTTCATGGCCGTCCGCGATGCCGTCAATCGCACCCGAGGGTTCTAGATCTACGTGGTGTAGTGTGCAGATGACTAATTCTTTTATTTATGAAAACAAAATTTTATTATTTATTTTTACTTATTTTTGAAAAGAAAAGAAAAGGAAAACACACACACTCTCACAGGAAGGAAAGAAAGGGAACAATGATCATCTGAGCCAAATTCCGATTCAAGGGACTGCCCTCAAACCAGCCTTCTGAAAACCTGTTCAGTGGCTACTCCTGTCGTGTGACACAGGACATCAGAGGACAGAGATGTCGCACGACCAGGGTAGTCACTGAACCAGAACCCTGCAAGCAATCAAATCAGCCCCTGCCTCTACATGGCAAGGGACAAAGCAAGAATATCTAATATCACAACAAAATGACCATAAAGCACAAAAGGATCACAAGTCTCATAATCAATAGAATGCATGAACCACAAATGATTATCAAAGATGCACACAAAGATGGATGTATTGGATGTTCAATCTAATGAAAGATTGACCCACTTAACTTTTGAAAAACAGATTTTCAAAGTGCATTCCCCAGCGGAGTCGCCACTGAATGTGCACTCGCCCCCCTACGAAATTTGGTTTTCACGGTGAAAGAGTAAAAAAAGAGAGTCGCCACGCCATGCTTAAGAGGTGCACTTTGAAAAACCTATGAAAGAGAACGGGTTCGGGGGTCAGGTTACGTGTTGGGAAGAACCGAGAGCTCACCCAACACGCCTCGTCCATAGACGACTCTTCGTAATCAAACATCCAATCAAAACATGAGTGTGTGCAAGCATCGATAATAAACAAGTGTGGTAAACATGCATTTTATTGATATGAATTGAGACTTTACAACTTGTGAGCCAATTATTTAGGGAGGCCACATCCCTACTACAACAATCCGAAACAGATTACAAAGGGAAATGGTTCCTGCAAACAGGCATAATGTGTCGCATGACACATGACACAGGTGACCAGATGCGTCGCGTGACACAGGATCACCCATGCATAATGTGTCGCGTGACACATAATGACCATCTGCAGGAACTTACAAATTTGAACACAAAATCAACAATAGCCAACACAGATCTAATTAATTGAACAGATTAGATTCGAAAAAGTAGAATTAACAACAATTCGACCTCGGGAGTGTGGATATGGATAGATCCATACCCCCTTGGGGTCTAAACACTAAATTCAAACAATATCCAACAATGAAAACTCAATTACTCAGATTAATCAAATTAAACAGAGAGATTGCGATTGGAATTCAGTAATCTAGACGAATAGAGTCTGATTACTGAATCCAAGAGAAGTAAACAATAGAATTACAAGGAATTAAGTAGAAGAGAAAGAGAAGAGGGGTTTGAGTATGTTACCCTTGTTGCTTCCACGAATTCTGTATCAAGTTAGATACAGAATCCTTCAACTGCAGCTTCTGGTCTTGGGAGGCTTAGGAGGATTGGTGCAAGGGGCTCAAGTGGTTTGGTTTAGGAAGAGGTTTGAATTGGAGGGAATTGGGATAGGTTGAAGGTAGGAGAGAGAGAGGATTGTGTTTGGGGTGCTTTGTTACGACGCAATTTATGCAGGTAACAGTAGGTCAGGTTCTGGATCTATTTCTGAGAAGGGAGGGTCTTATTTATAGGCTGCAGTTAGTGGCCTCAATATGTCGCACGACCTTACGTAGCCACTTTCCAGGCCTCGACTTGTTGCGTGACACAAGGTGGCACAACCGCTTTTGGCGCCAAAACCAGTTTCTGGAACATTCAGGGAAAATACCCAAAAAGTCCAAAAAGGTTTATTCCCGGCAGGTCCTTTGGCATGAGCAAGGTACCAAAAGGTACTTCTTTCGCGGAAAACTTATGAAACGTTTCCGGAAGTCTCGGGACGGACCGGGAATTTACCAAAACGCCCCTTAATGCAATTTTATCACGTTAAAATGCATCTAAAAGGGTCGCGAATTGGATTGACGTACTTACACTTACTCGATCCCAAAATAATTAAATATCGCAGTTTACTTTCAAGTTTTAAAAAAAGAAGAAGATGTTTTACTAGTTGTATATTACTTGTGCAATGATAAACTTGTATAGTCACTTTCTTTATTTAAAAACACTACATTTATTTAGTGATGAACTAAAATATTTACAGTTTAGTTTAGATGAAAGTCATTGGAACGTTTTAATTGTTGATCTTTCCATATTATTATATTATTAATTATTTATTTATTTTAGGAAAAGTACCTAGAATAAACAAAAGACAAGACTCATCAACTATGTGGGCTCTGAGAGAGACAAGTGACAAATACAGGGACAAGTAACGAATACTTTTTCTTGCCTTCCCTTTTGAAATCAGTATTGAATGTCGTGTACTCCCACTTTTTAAATGCTCGTATGTTTGATAGAGATAAGATTTGGGACAAGTATAACTGTTACTAGGTTAAAGCCCGTGCGAAGCACGGGTACTTCTTTTTCGAGGGTTCATTCGATATTTTTTTTAAATATAAGGGTTTTTTGTTTAAATTTATAATTGGAAGGATTAAAAAGATAATTTAATTAATAAGTAAAAAAACTCGATAGAACGAGATGAGAAGAGTGTCCACGACACATTTCAGGCGGGAGGAGTATTCAATTTGGGGGAAAACTTGATGTTTATGACCTAGGGTTTTTAATGGTGTGGTCTAGAAATGATTGAAATTTCTTCAGTATTAGTAGGTAGGGATAGCCAAATCGGACCGGAACCGAAAAATCGGACCGGAACCGGATCGAAAAAGTCCGAAACTGTCATGAACCGCCACGAAAATCGGAACCGGGGTAACCGGAACCATTTTGGATAAGGGCCGGTTAAGGTTCACATAAATGGTGAACCGGACCGAAATCGGAACCGGAATCGGACTGAAAATTCCTTGTTTTTCAATAATTTTAGCTTCTTTATTCATTATTGACCGGAACCGGACCGGAACCGCACCAGAACCGAAACCGTACCGGAACCGGATTGTGGTAACCGGAATCGGATCCGGGGTAAGCAAGGACCGGTTAAGGTTCACCCTTTTACCAAACCGGAATCGGCGGTTTCGAACCGAAACCGGACCCGGAATCGATTTTGGTCATCCCTATTAGTAGGCAGGATGTGTGTTTTTTTTTTGTTTTTCTCTCTGAATTGCATTTCATTGATTTAACAATCACAATAGCTCAAATCCAGCAAAGCAACAATCTTTCTAGTCCGACCACCATCACCTCACTACAACCCCCTCTTAAATCTGGCAAAACCCAACAAAACACCCATTTAAACAGTAACAAAGAACATCCTATACCCATCCAATGACTCAAATCCAAATATAAATGTGAAACTTTCGTGTAGCTAGGAACTCAAGTCAACACAACAGAACAGGAATATGTGTACAGATGTGAGTTACAACTGTTCACACATCCACCAATAAGCAGCTGAATAATAATAAAATAACACAAAGAATTAAATGTTTACTGGTTCTAATCCCAGCAAACAAGGCTTTAAGCCCAAAAAGCTTTTCACTATTAAAAACTCTTTTTACAGAATCAAAATCGAATAAGTGAAAATAAAAAGATTAAAATACTAAAAACAAGTTTTAACCAACTTCTTAAACAAAGAACACTCTTCCTTTCCCAAGGAGAACCTATTCTAAACAGAAGTAGAACAAAAGAACTTGTATGAAAACTAGATGTGAGTTCGGATGTAAGACACAAACTTACTCACAACCTAAAGGTAATTATCGAATCCGTGAAGAACAAATCAGAATTGTCTTCCAAAGAATTCTCTAAAAAATCGTGTCTTCTTAATGTGCCCTTGTCTTGTATTTATATGCACCTTTGAGAAGTCCATCAATCAATTCAATTCTTCCTTATTTGATGCAATCCAACTCCTACAAGGAAACATAAGATTGACACTAACAAGGAAAGAGATTTGTTAGAAGGTTAGTCCTATACTAAATATATTTACATAAATAAAAGATATTTACATATTAACAATGTCCTTTTCCAAATAAGAATATAAATCTTTACAAGAAAATCATAAAATCAACTTACTAAAACTTACCAATTGGAATTGAATTAGGAAAGTAAATATTCTCTAAAATCTCACTATTTCAAAATGAGTATATGGCAGTTCGGATCACGGATTGGGACCGAATAGGATAGCATAAGCGAAATTGATGGATTCCGGCAACAACACATCAACAATATCAGGTATTTTCTAGGCTTTGATTTAATTTTGCCTTGTGTTCGATTTTGCCCAGGTTTATTTTGATTTTGGGTTAAAAAGTTCATATTTTTTTGTTTGATTTTGGCTTTGATTTGGGTTTATTTTGGGTTTGATATAGGGCTTTTGTTGGAATTTCTTCCATTGATTCCTGAAACCTCTTTGGATTACTACGATCGGTCACATTTAAAATAATTTCAAAATCTACAGTTTAGAAAAATAAGAATCCAAACACATATCAAAGCAAATTTAATTCACATATACGTAATTATTTAATATAAGCCTAATTTGAAATTGAAATTCAAATGTAAGCATAATTTGATAAGATTTAATTTAAATATTGAACTAATCACATATTTAAAATATCGCATAATCATAAAATTATTTGACAATTTAAAATTTGAAATTAGAATTCAATATTTCTAATTCACGTTTGTAATAGATGCTGTCCATAAATTAATTCCCCATTACTCATGCAATTACCTTTGATAAAATTTGATATTAATAAAGCAAATATAAATCACATATATGTAATATATCTATCTATCTATATAATATATTAAAGCAGACGAAAATCGAATGCACACAGCCTGTCACATGAAATTATGACGGGGGATTTCCACATGGCGCCTTCTCATTCGTCAGTCATGCTATTTAATTAGTAATAGTAATTAGTAATTATATTTACTTAAATTCAAAATTTTGAATTCCAAACATGCCTTTTTGATAAGATTTAATTTGAATATTGATTTGTCCAAATTTAATCACAATTAAAATATCGCAGAATCGTAAAATTATTTGACAATTTAAAATTGTGATATTAATAGTTAATAGCTAATTTGAAATTTAAATCCAATCAATTTTTCTTTTTGATTTCCAGACAAAAGTCAAATCATAAGTTATTCCTAAAATATTAAATTTTGGAATTCATATTAAACTTAAACAAGTAGGAAACGAGTAAAAAAGAATTGTAAAATTATTTGAAATCCAAAGTTAAAATTCTATCACATTTAAAATAATTTCAAAATCCACAGTTTTAAAAAATAAAAATCCAGACACATATTAAAGCAAATTTAATTCACATATACGTAATTATTTAATGTAAGCCTAATTTGAAACTGAAATTCAAATGTAATCCTAATTTGATAAAATTTAATTTGAATATTGATTTGTCCAAATTTAATCACATATTTAAAATATCGCATAATCATAAAATTATTTGACAATTTAAAATTTGAAATTAGAATTCAATATTCTAATTCACGTATGTATTAGATCCTGTCCATAAATTAATTCCACATGACTCATGCAATTACCTTTGATAAGATTTGATATTAATAAAGCAAATTTAAATTACATATATGTAATCTATCTATATAATATATTAAAACAGAAGAAAATCGAATGCACACGGCCTACCACGTGGAATTATGACGTGGAATTCCACGTGGCGCCTTCTCATTCGTCAGTCATGCTATTTAATTAGTAATAGTAATTAGTAATTATATTTACTTAAATTCGAAATTTTGAATTTCAAACATGGCTTTTTGATAAGATTTAATTTGAATATTGATTTGTCCAAATTTAATCACATTTAAAATATCGCAGAATCATAAAATTATTTAACAATTTAAAATTGTGATATTAATAGTTAATAGCTAATTTGAAATTTAAATCCAATCAACTTTTCTCTTTAATTTCCAGACAAAAGTCAAATCATAAGTCATTCCTAAAATATTAAATTTTGAATTTCATATTAAACTTAAACAAGTAGGAAACGGGTAAAGAAAGAATTGCAAAATTATTTGAAATCCAAAGTTAAAAATTCTATCACATTTAAAATAATTTTGAAATTCACAGTTTAAAAAAATAAGAATCCAGACACATATTAAAGCAAATTTAATTCACATATACGTAATTATTTAATGTAAGCCTAATTTGAAACTGAAATTCAAATGTAAGCCTAATTTGATAAGATTTAATTTTATTAATGATTTGTCCAAATTTAATCACATATTTAAAATATCGCAAAATCATAAAATTATTTGACAATTTTAAATTTGAAATTAGAATTCAATATTTCTAATTCATGTATGTAATAGATCCTGTCCATAAATTAATTTCCCATGACTCATGCAATTACCTTTGATAATATTTGATATTAATAAAGCAAATTTAAATCACATATATGTAATTATTTAATGTAAGCCTAATTTGAAACTGAAATTCAAATGTAAGCCTAATTTGATAAGATTTAATTTGAATATTGATTTGTTTTCTAATTTAATCGCATATTTATAATTATTTGAAATTGAAATTCAATATCATTTCTAAATTGATTGATTAGACGGTTATGGAATCCAATTTGATTTATACATAATAATTATCTTTTACTAACATCAAATATTTGATTTCTACAGAATTTGAATCCCATAGTACCCGGCTGCATAAATGATTTTTACACACGCATAAAAAATCCTACCAGTTAAACGCCGCATAATTTACTCGTAAAAATCCTAACAATCCTAAAATTCTCAAAAATATACACAGTCCTTAAAATAAAAAACTCTATGGACATTAGTTGATACACACGGATTTGAATCACAATATCCTCATAATTTACTCCTTAAAAACCTCACAATCCTAAAGTTTTCAAAAATATACATAGTCCTTAAAATAAAAAAAATCTATAATTTGAATAACCCTACCATTCTATTTCCTTCTTTTTCATCACAATAGTACCCGCCACCATCTTTCTTTTTCTCCTGCTGACACATTCAACTCTTCTTAGGGTAAAGCTCTTATTTTAATAATCCCATATTTTTCTTCTGCAGATTTGTTCTTCTTCATCTTCTTATCTTCTATGACGCATCCAGGTAATTCAATTCCAGATCTTCTCTAAAGAGTTTACATGCTGGTTTTTGCATTAAAATAGAGTAGATGAATTTTATGTGAGATGATCTTATTAACTTACTAGCTTCCCTTCAATCATAACCATATTTTGAGTTCAAAAGTTAACATTTACCTTTGGTTTTTGGTAGACATATTCTATGTCATCTACGCGTAGTTCTATCAAGAGGTTGGTGTTTAAAACTTTAGTGATTCCAAATGAGAACGAATGACTCCCTGCATTCTGCATGTGATCGTAAATGACTGAAATCATAAAGATGGCAAGCATGTAAAAAATTTGAAACTTAAATTTATTGAAACATAACTGGATTCTCATTAAGGCTCTAAAACCTTCCTTGCACACCATAAAGAGGCACTTGCTTCCTTCTAACACTATTCTGGCAAGCCTGCCGCTGTGAGGTAAAAGCAATTATTACAAGCCTTTATAGACCAACGACAAATTTTAAACCTTCTGAATCCATCGATGAGAGATCAAATATTGTTCGTGATGCATATAATAATAGAATACATGCGTCCATAGTTAGAAGGAAGAGTTAGTAATCCTAGATTAAGTTGAATACTTGGATAGCAATCAAGTAATTTATTCCCCATTCAGTTGAGTGCTATAATTTCATTTCATAGTATATAACAAGGAACCATATAATACATCTTGTTGGGCTTAACATCCTCAATTAAACACCTTAATAGCAAAAACGTGCAACAAATTCAACACTTTTGCTACGGTACAAGCAAACAATACAAAATATTTGTCTATTTAATATGCAAAAAAGGTAGTGTCTAAACCATACTATGATTCCTTGGAGTGAGACTGAATACCAAGAAGAAAGAACAAAAAAAACAATTTAATTACACAACAGTTTGCTTCATTTGTCAATATAACAGTTGTAAACACACATACGCATATCCCACTTGATGTATTTTGATAAATTGAATGTCGTTGGTTGAATATTTACCTCACTTATGGTTTCATGTATTTAAATTAAATAACAGATAATGACAACAAGTCGAATGATTTGCTATCAAATCAATTGATAAGTGAGCTAGACTTTGTAGCATCAACGTCCGCATTTTACGCAAATGGGAGCAGAAGGAACGATCCGAAAAAATGTTTATTGAGATGATATTAGTTGATAAGGAGGTAATATTTTTTATCAATTACCTTCCATATCTTGCCTAATGTTTAATGCGATTAACATTTAATAATATCAATACTCGTATTATTTTATTAATATTATTGTATATTTTGTTTAGGGATCTAAAATTTAGGCTACTGTCCCAAGTAGCTTGCCGCCCAAATTAAAGAATATGTTTGAAGAAGGAAGAGTTCTAAAGATCTTAAAATTTGGGGTTGAACAAAATATTCAACCTAACCAAAAAGCGAAACTTAATCAACAAGAACAACAACAACAAAGCCTTAGTCCCAAAATAATTTGGGGTCGGCTAACATGAATCCTCATATGTCATCGTGAAAAAAGGTTGTTGAAAAAAATAAAAATAAATAAAAAATAAAAAATAAAAAAAATAAAAAAATAAAAAAAATAAAAAAATAAAAAATAATAAAAAATAATAAATAAAATAAATAAATAAACATACAAATCAAAATCAAAATAAAAAAAATTAAAAAAAAAAAATCAACCCCCCACATGGATTTTTGCCCTCCACTCCGGCCTCTTCAACACCATACTTTCATCCACTCTAAGTAATCTCATATCATTTTCAATTACTCTAATCCAAGTTTGTTTGGGTCTTCCTCTACCCCTCGCCATTTTATCATTTCTCCACTGTTCCGGCCTCCTAACCGGTGCATCACTCGGTCTCCTTCTCACGTGTCCAAACCATCTTAGACGATTTTCCCTCATTTTATCCTCAATGGGCTCAACTCCTACTTTACCTCTGATCACCTCATTCCCCAATCGATCCTTTCTTGTATGACCGCACATCCATCGAAGCATACGCATCTCTGCCACATTCATCTTATGCATGTGACACTGTTTCACGGCCCAACATTCGGTACCGTAAAGCAATGCCGGCCTAATTGCCGTGTGGTAGAATTTTCCCTTTAATCTATTGGGCATGCCACGATCACATAGAAACCCTGTGGCACTCTTCCACTTCAACCAACCTGCTTTAATCCTATTAGCCACATCTCCATCCAATTCTCCATCCTTTTGGATAATGGATCCAAGATAGCAAAAAAACTCAGAAGCTTGGATAATATTTCCATCAAATGTGACCGCCCCTGCCTCCCTACTTCCAACTCTGCTAAATTTACACTCCAAATATTCAGTCTTGCTTCTGCTTAATCGAAAACCTCGAGATTCCAAAGTGTGTCTCCACAACTCCAATTTACTTTCAACACCCTCTCTTGTCTCATCAATCAGCACAATATCATCTGCGAACAGCATGCACTTTGGTATATCATCTTGGACTGACCTCGTCAATTCGTCCATTATCAAAGCAAAAAGAAAGGGGCTAAGTGCGGAACCTTGATGCACTCCAATCATTATAGGGAACTCTTCGGTCTTTCCAACACTAGTCTGTACACAAGTACTAACTCCATTATACATGTCCTTGATAATATCAATATATTTCTTTGAAACACCCTTCTTTGCTAATGCCCACAAAAGTACCTCTCTTGGCACTTTATCATACGCCTTCTCCAAATAAATGAAAACCATATGCAAATCTTTCTTTTGATCCCGATATTTCTCCATGGTTTGTCTCATAAGATATATCGCCTCCATAGTCGATCTTCCCGGCATAAACCCAAATTGGTTATCCGAAATATCCACAATTTTTCTCAGCCTTTGTGCAATCACTCTTTCCCAAAGTTTCATAGTATGGCTCATTAGTTTGATCCCCGGATAGTTGGCACAATCTTGGACATCACCTTTGTTCTTATACAAAGGGATCAGAGTACTCTTCCGCCACTCCAATGGTATTGTGTTAACTCTCCATATCTTGTTAAATAGCGTTGTTAACCAATCTATTCCCCTCTCCCCGAAACATCTCCAAACCTCAATTGGTATACAATCCGGTCCTACAGCTTTCTTCAATCTCATCTTTTTCATTGCCATTTCCACTTCACTCTTTTGAATTCTCCGCATAAAATCTCGATTAACCATACTCGAAGAGATATTTTAATCTCCAATATCCTGCTCTTGACCGCCATTGAACAAGGTATCAAAGTACGAACTCCATCTATCTTTTATCTCTTTATCCCCGTCTAGAACTCTTTGGTCTACATCCTTCACACATTTAACCGTCCCAATATCTCGTGTCCTCTTATCCCTCATACGAGCGAGTCTGTAGATGTCCTTTTCCCCTTCTTTTGTATCCAACTTATCATAAAGTTTCTGATTCACCTTTGCTCTTGCGTCTCTTACTGCTTTCTTAGTATCTCTTCTAGCTTCCTTATACTTCTCATTATTCTCTTCGCTCCTACATTTCCCTAATAATTTGTAGCATTCTCGCTTGCCCTTTATTGCTTGTTTTACTTCCTCGTTCCACCATGATGTGTCCTTACTTGGTGGCCCATTTCCTCTAGATTCTCCAAGGACTTCTTTCGCCACCTCCTTTATGGTATGTACCATCTTAGTCCAAGTTGAATCTATATCCATATCCTCCATATTATCCGACCAAATACCGGTATCGACCATTTTAGCTACAAATTTAGATTGATTCTCCCCTTGAAGTCTCCACCACTTGATTCTAGGGTCTACCTGTGGTTTTCTCTTCCTCGAAATTCTCTTACTTTGAAAATCAAGTACCACCAGTCTCTGTTGAGTTGTTGTGCTCTCACCCGGAATAACCTTGCAATCTGTATAACTCTTTCTACAAGTATTTCTTACTAAGAAGAAGTCAATCTGACTCGCATTACCTCCACTCCTATAGGACACCAAGTGAGATTCTCTCTTCTTGAACCAAGTGTTCATTATACTCAAGTCATATGCCAATGCAAAGTCCAGGATATTATTTCCTGCTTCATTCCTCTCCCCAAAACCAAAACCTCCATGTATGCTCTCAAAGCCATGTCGACTAGACCCCACATGCCCGTTCAGATCACCACCAATCACTAATTTCTCACCACTAGGTACTCGTTGCACTACCTCCTCCAAATCTTCCCAGAACACTTGTTTAATAGATGCATCCAACCCTACTTGTGGTGCATATGCGGAAATAATAGTTATAATCTCATCACGTATCACCAGTTTAATGCCCATAATTCGATCACTCTTTCTGTACACTTCCACCACATCATTAATATACTCCTTATCAATAATGATACCCACTCCATTTCTACCCTTATCCTTTCCTGAGTACCAAAGCTTAAAACCCCAAGGCGATATTTCTTTTGATTTCTCTCCAACCCACTTAGTTTCCTTTAGACACATTATGTGAATCTTTCTCCTCCTCATAACTTCCACCACCTCTGCTGATCTCCCTGTCAAGGATCCAATGTTCCAAGTTCCAAAGCGCATCCCACTACCCTTACACCTACCATGGACTAGCTTCTTTACCCGCACTCGTCCGCAATGCGGAAACCCTTGCATATTTCACACATTTTGAATATTTTGGGTCTTTAAATATGGAATTTGTTGCGGGTGAGATTTGTACCTCGCATATCATTTTTTTTTCTTTTACTCTTAAATGAATTATGATATTTACTAACATGGAATTTTTATTTGCTAGATGTGATTGGTGAGGTCATTTTACCTCTCGGAGATTTTGACTATGTGCAGAAAATCGGTGCTAGAAAGTTGGATGTTCAGCTGATTGATAATGAGTATGTGATCTAAATATATCATATACTTGATTATTTAAAGGATAAACAATAAATTTTGTGAACAATTTTAATTATATTTATTATATAATTACGTTCTCTCATTTTGGAAGTGGAATGGAGTTGTCTTGCGTCTTGTGGGAGTCATATGGAGATGAACTAAAACAGTATATTGACAAACGACGTGAAGATGAGAAAGACCCCGTTATATTAATTTTACAGTTTGTGATGTTGTCAAAATTTCAAGGTAATATATTTACTTAATCTTTGTTTTAAATCTTATAACTTTTATGATTAAGGATTATTACATATTAGTGACATTTAAAATCCTTATACAGGAAAGACCCGTGTTGGTACCCTGAAGCACGTATCAAAAACTCATATCAATCCATCCTTTCCCGAAGTAACGGAGTTTCTTAGCAAGTAAATGAAGATTAAACTCTAACAAGAACCTATGAATTTGTTTTACTAATTCTGATCGTTTGGTTAAATTTTATATATCATTATTCTTTTACAGGCGTAGTAACATTGTATTTTCATCCAACAACCGTTCTTTATCTACTATCACTAATGATAGTAGTCATATCAATAGTGATCAGTGGTAGAAAATCGGAGAATTCAATACAATTGGTGATTTGCTCACATTTACAGAGGTATATAATGATTTTTTGCTCTTTATTCAAGGTGCTCATTTAACCTCACATAATTGCTCTTAATATAAATAATTATTTTTATTAGGTTGGCGAATTGTTCGTTTCAAACCTAACAGTTCTTTTAAATATCGCAAGTGCACGGGCTATAATAGTATAGCAAATGCAAGTACGGGTCGATCCCACGAGGACAGGGTTTACTTTAGAAAATATTTGTTTTTACAGAATTTATAAAAATAAGATTGGGAGAATTTTGTTTTGGTTTAAGAAACTAATAAAAACATACACAGAATAATTTTAGTTGAACTCTTATAAGATGAAATATTCCCGGGATTGGAAATCAAATAACATGCAGACAACAAATAAATCAAGTTTAGAAAATATAATTCAATTCATTAATCAAGGATGATACGCTAAATTGTGCATTACTTGTCAATCGAAGGCTTTGCACGCGTAGTCTCTACTATGCATGCCCTATCTCTCGATGGTCCATGCATAATAAGAATCCATTAAGTTTATAAAATCCACGTATTTACCACTAAAGGACCATCCCTAGGCCATTAAACTACTCTCGTGATTAATGGAGCCTAGTTCATTTTATATGGTTCCGTTAACCAAGATTCTTCACTGGGATCCTTCTCTTGGTTAACTAGATTCATACTTAATATGGTCGACTCATATTTGTAAGCATGACAAAATGATATAAAAGAATTGATTATGAAATGGTAAACAAGACTTTAAACATTTGACTTAAATGAGAAGACTACGCAATGCTGTGTTTCCAAACCCAAAAATTTGAAGGATTACTCACTAGCCATTATTAAAACAAGCATAATGATGTAATAAGATAACATGTAAATAAAGATTGGAGTAAGGAGGCTTATGCTTGAAAAGAGAGGCTGAAAGTAAACTTCAGTATATTATTGCTTTGATCTTCGAGAGTACTTCAAGAAAAATTGATAATCCTTGGAGAAATGTATACAAATCTATTGCTAGAGTATGAATAAGTAATTTTCTGTCTATTCTAGATATTTTCAGATTTTCAAAATTGAGTACAAAGGGGTCTTTATATAGGCATTTGGCTTGAGTGGTGTAACTCTTCAAAAAGTCACTGTTTGGCTGATCAGGAGGGTGCTCGGCCGAGGCAAGGAAGTGCTCGACCGAGCAAGGCAGACCTCACCAAGCAACATTCTGTCCTTTCATGCTTGGCCGAGTCAAGGAGATGCTAAGCCGAGCAGCAGCTCCTTTGACTGGTCTTCTGCAATTTTCATTTCTGGCCTCCCTATTTCCAAGGCTTTTGCTCTGAGCCCCTTATACTTCATAAAATGACCTAAAACCATGTAAAATTACACAAAATACCAACCAAGGATAAAATCAAAGATATATAATAAAAAGAGGCTAAATTATACTTAATTAGTATTAAAATTAAAGTAAATAATACAATAAAGATACTATAAATGTCTATAAAATAGCCATTTATCACGAATACACCATATTGACAACCATATCTTATGTGGATTCACATTCTAAATGGTACTACGATGGTTGTAGCAATGTAAAGTGTCGCGACCCGAAACCTAGGCACCAGTTTGGTCACGTGTGGAGCACGTGGGGTTGGGGTGCGTAGCTTTTTATTTTGTGCATTTCCTAATAAGTGAGATTTTTATGTGTTAGTTTTAACATTTTAATAATTTATGTGATATTTTAAGTATGCTAATAAATTAATTTTAATTATTTAATGTCTAAATGAAATAAATAAGAATTTTGTAATTGATATTTTCATTGTTGAAATTTAAATAAAAGTCTATAAAAAGGGGTGAAGGGTTTATGTGTCAAAAATGAAACTCAAGAAATTTAATTGAAATAACTTAAATCATGGAGGGCTAAAATGTAAAATGGTTTAATATAAAACATACCTTTCTCTAACCTTCCAGTTCATTCGCAGCAAAGGAAGAGAAAGAAAATCCTTCCTCCGTTCCAAAATCCTTTTGATTTATTTTCTTCCATAAATTCTTAAAAATCAACCGTTAGTCCGTTTTGCGATCCGACTGCGGCAAAGCGATCAGGAAGGTGAGGAGAACATTTAGAGCTGATCAGATTGTCTTTTCATTTCGACATATTTTTGGATAAGTTATTATGATTTCTTTCGATAATTGTTCATTTAATATTAAATGTTGATATTATGATGATATAAATGATCTTTGGTATTTTTGGCAACTTATTGGGTCTTGGAAATGAATAAATCTTTTGGTTGGAATGAGTAGTGTAAAGGATTGTGTAAAAATGATTATTTGGATTTTGGAAGGTTGAAAGAGGGTTTTGGAAAGGAGTAGAGTAAAGGGTGATAAAATGGTTGGGTTTAATAGAAAGTATGTGGTATTGTTGGGAGTTCCTTAGAATGAAGATGCTCGGTTGTAAAGTTGTGGTTATATATAGGTTATATGATGTTCTTATTATCACCTAAATGATTATTGATAAATTTAACAGGTTGATTAACCTTTGGTATAATGAAAAATGATTCGAAATTGAGTAGGATGATAGGTTGGTAATTAAAAAGGTTATTATAAGGAAACTTATATATGGTGAAGGGAGTATTGTAGTGTGAGGGTGATATGTAAAAATAGTGGAAAGAGTTGGTACCGATATTCATTCCATGTTAAGTGAGGTTGTTAGGTTGTAAGTATGGATGTGGAGATTTTAGTCAACTTCTATGACTGAGAAAATAATAAGGAAAGTTGGTTTGAAATGAAAATAGTATTGTCGGATCATTTTACTTGGATTGGAAGTGAAAAGAACTTGGATGGTATAGTTGGCATGGTGATAGTGAATGGAAATAATATAGTGGTTAAGTATATATATGTTATATGGCATGGAGTAAGTATGGTTAGAGGTTAACAATGGTGTATGGAATGGTTTTGGTCAGTTTGGCATAGCTTGGTGAAGTAAAAATTTGGTTTTGGGTCTTGGATGGAGCTGATGTTGCACATCAGCAACATTTCTGGGTAAAGGCACGACTCGTGCTCTGGAGCACGAGTCGTGACCTGGGAAATTGGAGTTGTGCCATGTCGTGCCTGAAGGAGGGACGAATGATTCTGGTGGGGGTGAAATTGGCACGAGTCATGCCTATTTGTTCTAAGTCGTGCCTTATAAAGCGACGACTGATTCTGAGGGTGGTGCAAGGAAGGGACGAGTTGTGCCCTGGGGCACGAGTCGTACCCTGCCCTGCAGACTATGAACCTTTTTCTAAGCTTTGAAAACCCAGTTTAATCAGTATATAATTGAACACCCTTCAACTACGATTCTAGTACAACTTTAGTACTTTGCAATGGTGTTTCAAATGGGCCAATAGGAGATTAGGATGGTCTTTAAATATTGCGTTAAAAAGGGTCGAAATCCTTAATTTGAAAAGTAACCGAAGTGAATAAAACTTGGTAAATGATTACGGAATCTTCATAAAAAGTGTTTTGTAGTACGATATGGATATATAAGGTTTATTTGATTTATATTGTACCATGTGTAGTATCTATTTATGGATATTGGTTGATATAGTGCATGGAATAAATGTTGCACTTCTTTATTGGTTTGAACAGGAGGATTAATACCCTGTTGCTGAATTGTTGTTATTTAATACTGTTAAATTACATGTTGCACGATTTCAGTTGATTGAGTCTGAGTATGCATACCATATGTGGATTATTATGACTCAATAGTGTTTATATATAGGTTACACTATGTGAGGTATAAACATGAGTAATTGTACCATGTTATATGTTGATAAACATGAGTAATTGTACCATGTTATATGTGGTTAAACATGAGTAATTATACCATGTTATATATTGTTATCCCAATGTGTGGATTTGACGTCAAGTAACTGTTATGTGCTTGAATGTGATTAATATCAGCTGATATTTCAGGGGTATAATGGAATACGACCACTTATGAGAAGTTTTAACATAAGGTGCTCGGCTTTCATTATACATGTGTCCGTTTCCACCCCCACTGTGGTCACAGTTTGGGGCTCAGTTACTATGGATATGCCTAAGCAGTTCATAGGATACTGATACCTTACATGGTTCCCTGAAAAATGGGTCTTGTAAGGCGTGAATATGCCTATGCAGTTCACAAATAAAGAGGATGATATTCCCATATAGTACGACTTATTTTTCAAACGGGAAAAGGTAAGGTCAGGTAACGTAACGTGTTTACCGCTTTTCAAATGTGATATTGATCAAACTGCTTATGTGTTGCATCCTATATGGCATATTGCTGCATGCATAATAACCTACTGAGATTCTCTCTCACCCCTTCTCCCTTTAATTTTTTTAGTTTCAGCTGAGACAGGTAGACCAGACTGGTGAGGCCGGGAAGGAGTTTGGACCGTCTTTTGGGTTGTCAGGGTATGCGTAGTGTTTAGGGAGTTGGAAAATTGTATTGTTGTTTTTCTTTGGGGAAAAGTTGTATATAAAATTGTTATAAACATTTTTAGGAAGTCGTGTTATAAATTTAAAATATGTTTTGGGTTGGTTTAAAGCAGGTTGATATCACCTCCTAGTGAAAAGGTCATATCGTTTTATTTTCAAAAGTTTATTCGACTTTCAAATTATTTAAACAAAAAGTTTTAATTTAACAGGAGTTAGTTTGGGGACCCTCCAGCTGGGAAATGAGTTTATAGGTCCCGGGGTTGGGGAGTCCCCACAGTTGGTATCAGAGCTAAGGTTAGAAGTCAAGGGTAGAAGTCTAGTCTAAGGGGGAGTGTGTGATACCTGACGACAAGTGTTTAATGCAGGAATTTGTTCAATGGCGGAAAATGGTAATGACCAACTAAGGGATCAAGGAAACGTAAATAATATGGAGAGATAGATTCCTCCGCAGTCATTAGAGGTATATTGCCTGTCTTAGGAGTTAGGGGTCATACTTGTATAGATCCCAGTTCATTCCATTTTTATGTGGCATTGCATGTTTGCTTCTACTTGCATAATAGCCTAAAAGTTTGCCTTATGTGCTAGAGGTTTCTACTCCTATGGGAGAGTACCTCGAATCTTCTTTGATTATCATGGTTGCGACATGATTATGTGGGCATGTGGTGCTAGTGGATGTGGTAGATATACCAATCCGTGATTTATTGTTATACTTGACCTGAATTGGTTGAGTAGATGTTGTGTTGGGGTAGACTGTCGCAAGATGCGAGTCTCCTTATCTATGTTGATTTGCCTCTGTGTGCGATTGAGGCGGATAAGTCATTATTTGATATTATGTCGTATATGCCTTAAAGGTCAAAAAGTATAGTTTAAAGAATGTGAGGGTTATTTGGGTTATGTATTAGACTTAAGTAAAAGTCACCTAAGTTATCTCGCGTACAGGTGGTAAATGAATGGGTAAAGTGTTTTCATCAGAGTATTTTATGCTGCCAGTTAGGGCCGTAAAATTTTGTATTGATCTAATGTCAGGGTTATTGCCCATATCCAAAGCACCTTATAGAAGGGCATTGGTTGTGTTGTAAATATGATGAGTAGAGATTAAAACCTGCGCTTGATATTTTTGTGGTAATCTTGATGGATACTACCTTTGTTTATTCATAGTTATGAGAAGATTATGAAATCATTTGCAAGTAATGTTATTTGTCTTTCATGAGAATCAAATTGTTACGAAATTCAGTAAGAGTGAGTATTGGCTCGATAAGATTTTAAATTTGGGTCTTGTAGCTTCCAGCTCGGTGATTGTTATTACTTTTTCGAGGAGTGAGACCCTGGTCAAATGAAACAACCTTCGGCAGTGTTAGAACTCCGTAGTTTCGGGGTTTGGCAGGTTATTACCAAAATATTATTGATGGATTTTTGAGACTTGTAACACCAATGACTAAATTGATTTCGAAGGAAGTATTATGTATGTGGAATGCAAAAGGGTGAAATCAGTCTTGCAGAATTGAAGAGTAGAGTGACTACAGTTTTGATCTTTACCCTACTTGATGGACAGAGAGAACTATCCAGAATCTTGAGAATGTGTTGTGCGTGTATCCGATGGATCTTCATTCATTTTTAGAAGTTCGTGTAACCTCAGTTGAAGTTGCGTATAGTACAGTTATCAGTCTAGTATGGAAGTGGCACCGTATGAAGCATCGCATGGGAGAAGTGTATTTATGATCCTTTCATGGTATTGAGTTTCAACCGAGGCTATTCATGTTGGTTTGATTTATGTGGAAGAATTATCGAGTGTTATTAGAATCAAATTCGGGAATGGAAAACCTAGAGTATTCGGGTTGTACAAATTGTGGAAGAATCATACTATTGAGAAAGCCATTTGGGTTTCGGGAATTTGAGAAGCGTGAGAGATATATGTGGTTATTTGAGTAGTTGGGTAAGTGTGTTAAAAACAATACGGGATGAATTTTCCTTAAGGAGGAGTGAGTGTCACGACCCGAAACCTAGGCACCAATTTGGTCACGTGTGGAGCACGTGGGGTTGGAGTGCGTAGCTTTTTATTTTGTGCATTTTCTAATAAGTGAGATTTTTATGTGTTAGTTTTAACATTTTAATAATTTATGTGATATTTTAAGTATGCTAATAAATTAATTTTAATTATTTAATGTCTAAATGAAATAAATAAGAATTTTGTAATTGATATTTTCATTGTTGAAATTTAAATAAAAGTCTATAAAAAGGGGTGAAGGGTTTATGTGTCAAAAGTGAAACTCAAGGAAGTTAATTGAAATAACTTAAATCATGGAGGGCTAAAATGTAAAATGGTTTAATATAAAACATACCTTTCTCTAACCTTCCAGTTCATTCGCAGCAAAGGAAGAGAAAGAAAATCCTTCCTCCTTTCCAAAATCCTTTTGATTTATTTTCTTTCATAAATTCTTAAAAATCAACAGTTAGTCCGTTTTGCGATCCGACTGCGGCAAAGCGATCAGGAAAGTGAGGAGAACATTTAGAGCCGATCAGATCGTCTTTTCATTTCGACATATTTTTGGGTAAGTTATTATGATTTCTTTCGATAATTGTTCATTTAATATTAAATGTTGATATTATGATGATATAAATGATCTTTGGTATTTTTGACAACTTATTGGGTCTTGGAAATGAATAAATCTTTAGGTTGGAATGAGTAGTGTAAAGGATTTTGTAAAAATGATTATTTGGGTTTTGGAAGGTTGAAAGAGGGTTTTGGAAAGGAGTAGAGTAAAGGGTGATAAAATGGTTGGGTTTAATTGAAAGTATGTGGTATTTTTGGGAGTTCCTTAGAATGAAGTGGCTCGGTTGTAAAATTGTGGGTATATATGTTATTTGATGTTACTATTATCACCTAAATGATTATTGGTAAATTTAACAAGTTGATTAACTTTTGATATAATGGAAAATGATTCAAAAATGAGTAGGATGATAGGTTGGTAATTAAAAAGGTTATTATAAGAAAACCTATATATGGTAAAAGGGAGTATTGTAGTATGATTGTGATATGTAAAAATAGTGGAAAGAGTTGGTTCCGATATTCATTCCATGTTAAGTGAGGTTGTTAGGTTGTAAATATGGATGTGGAGATTTTAGTCAACTTATATGACTTTGAAAATAATAAGGAAAGTTGGTTTGAAATGACAAATAGTATTGTCGGATCATTTTACTTGGATTGGAAGTGAAAAGAACGTGGACGGTATAGTTGGTGTGGTGATAGTGAATGGAAATAATATGGTGGTTAAGTATATATATGTTATATGGCATGGAGTAAGTATGGTTTGAGGTTAACAATGGTGTATGGAATGGTTTTGGTCAGTTTGGCATAGCTTGGTGAAGTAAAAATTTGGTTTTGGGTCTTGGATGGGCACATCAACAACATTTCTGGGTAAAGGCACGACTCGTGCCCTGGAGCACGAGTCGTGACCTGGGAAATTGGAGTCGTGCCATGTCGTGCCTGAAGGAGGGACGAATGATTCTGGTGGGGGTGAAATTGGCACGAGTCGTGCCTATTTGTTCTAAGTTGTGCCTTATAAAGGGACGACTGATTCTGAGGGTGGTGCAAGGAAGGGACGAGTCGTGCCCTGGGGCACGAGTCGTGCCCTGCCCTGCAGACTATGAACCTTTTTCTAAGCTTTGAAAACCCAGTTTAATCAGTATATAATTGAACACCCTTCAACTACGATTCTAGTACAACTTTAGTACTTTACAATGGTGTTTCAAATGGGCCAAAAGGAGATTAGGAAGGTCTTTAAATATTGCGTTAAAAAGGGTCGAAAGCCTTGATTTGAAAAGTAACCAAAGTGAATAAAACTTGGTAAATGATTACGGAATCTTCATAAAAAGTGTTTTGTAGTACGATATAGATATTTAACGTTTATTTGATTTATATTGTGCCATGTGTAGTATCTATTTATGGATATTGGTTGATATAGTGTATGAAATAAATGTTGCACTTCTTTATTGGTTTGAACAGGAGGATTAATACCCTGTTGCTGAATTGTTGTTATTTAATACTGTTAAATTACATGTTGCACGATTTTAGTTGATTGAGTCTGAGTATGCATACCATATGTGGATTATTATGACTCAATAGTATTTATATATATGTTACACTATATGAGGTATAAACATGAGTAATTGTACCATGTTATATGTTGATAAACATGAGTAATTGTACCATGTTATATGTGGTTAAACATGAGTAATTATACCATGTTATATATTGTTATCCCAATGTGTGGATTTGACTTCAAGTAACTGTTATGTGCTTGAATATGAATATGAATGTGATTAATATCAGCTGATATTTCGGGGGTATAATGGAATACGATCACTTATGAGAAGTTGTAACATAAGGTGCTCGGCTTTCATTATACCTGTGTTCGTTTCCACCCCACTGTGGCCACAGTTTGGGCTCAGTTACTATGGATATGCCTAAGTAGTTCATAGGATACTGATACCTTACATGGTTCCCTGAAAAATGGGTCTTGTAAGGCGTGAATATGCCTAAGCAGTTCACAAATAAAGAGGATGATATTCCCATGTAGTATGACTTATTTTTCAGACGGGAAAAGGTAAGGTCAGGTAACGTAATGTGTTTACCTCTTTCCAAATGTGATATTGATCAAACTGCTTATGTGTTGCATCCTATATGGCATATTGCTGCATGCATAATAACTTACTGAGATTCTCTCTCACCCCTTCTCCCTTTAAATTTTTTAGTTTCAGCTGAGACAGGTAGACCAGACCGGTGAGGTCGGGAAGGAGTTTGGACCGTCTTTTGGGTTGTCAGGGTATGCGTAGTGTTTAGGGAGTTGGGAAATTGTATTGTTGTTTTTCTTTGGGGAAAAGTTGTATAAAAATTGTTATAAACATTTTCAGGAAGTCGTGTTGTAAATTTAAAACAGGTTTTGGGTTGGTTTAAAGCAGGTTGATATCACCTCCTAGTGGAAAGGTCATATTGTTTTATTTTCAAAAGTTTATTCGACTTTCAAATTATTTAAACAAAAAGTTTTAATTTAACAGGAGTTAGTTTGGGGACCCTCCAGCTGGGACACGAGTTTATAGGTCCCGGGGTTGGGGAGGCCCCACATAATGTGTGCTAAAGGATTTGATAAGAGCGCAAAAAACTGCCCAAAATACAGTACACCCTATGGCAACATTATTCCGAGGTAATTGTTTTTATAGCTATTTTAGATATTATACTATAATTATATCTGTTTTAAAATAAAAACATTAAGTAGAGGCAAAAAAACAAAAAGTTTGTGAGGAGAATAAGAAAGAACCTGTTCCGATGCTGCGACGATGGTGGATGCGTTCTAGTGTAGTGTAGCGTTCTCCAATTTCTGACGGCGCTTTTCTGCAATCGCGAGTAATGGAAGGGTAGAACACAGATTTGAATATAAAAACACTAATAACATTAAATGAATTATTAATCATTTTATCCACAACCAACATTTTATTAATTTATTATTTTTGGTAATTTATGGGGTTTTCTGTGGGTCTCCATAAAAAATGAGGTAATGATTGGGATATTAATCGGGGAATATTTGACAGGGGATATTTGTCGGGTAAATGCACAAAGATGCTAAAGGCGACAATACCGAGGAATAATAATAGTATTCTGACCAAACATATCAATCATGAATCTTCAAGATCATTGCTATCCTCTTATGACGTCATTCTACTTTTTTAGGAACATTAGTTATGTCATAAGGAATCAGCTGCAGATATGAAACTAACTTAGCAGATGGTCCCGATCCTCAACCCACAAATTAAACCTTTTCATTTTCCTTTTACGGGCAATTGCACCCGAGCACAAAAGCCTTATAACTTATAGACATGGAAAGGTTAGACTCCCTCATATCACTGTATTAATAAACTCAAAATCTAAAACTTTAACAATCCAATTCACAAGATTAGAGAACTTATCAAACATCAATTTTTAGCAACAAATCCATATAACTTTTAAAGAGATCCATCGAAAACAAGAACTGGAGTAAGGGATAGGCTCTCGTAGAACATTCACAAGATTTACTTGATAGTTATAAAACACAATTTATGTAGTTGTAAAGCTCTATAGTTAATACCCAAGACCAACAAATTCAGGAGAAATAATAAAAAATCAGCAACAATTGATTTCCATCAGCACTAAAATGACTATAAAATCCAAACTTAAAGAATCCCCTTTAACACATGCTAAAATTACATCTTTCTTCTTTATATTCATTTCCATTAAATTTTCCAAACATATAACTGAGTTAACAGTAAGACAATTCATATTACCTTGGAAGTTGACCAAAAAGTTACATCAATCTACCAGCTCCAAGGCTTTCATTGCATCGACGACAACAATGCATGTCAGAAAATAAAATAAAATTTATTTGTTGTAAAAGCGAAATGAGGATCAAAACATAGTAATTCACATTAAGAATTGCACACATATGGAGAAAGGCGATTACTTTTTTTAGATACAAATCAAGAAGATATAAAATACCTCATTTTATTTGCAGAGTTTAAGGATGACCAAAATTTTATGTTTTTCCCAAAATATTTGGCATAGAATTGTGGCCTGTAATTTTTGCAACAATAATTACTTGCTTTTCTTTTACCATAATTTCCATCATTGATCCTTGATGATTGAGATCATGTGCTTTTGCAGGCTGAGAAGGCTGCTTTTACGAAGGTTCAAAAAGAAACAAGAGGTAGAGGTATTGCTCTTTATATTTGTTGCTTAACTGTTTTTAATTTTTAATATATATGTATCTAGATTTTTCTAATCCTATATCTTAACCCTAATTGTGTTCCCCTTGTCAGGAATCAAAGGAAAATCCAAAAGATGCTGCGCCAAAGACGAAGGTGAAGCTGAAGATGCAGTAGGAGACGATGTTGATACTGACCAGGAAGATGGTGGTGTCAATGAAGAATATTTCTTCTTGAGGACTTCCTATGAACAGTTTGCTTTGAAGCCATTTTACAAGATCCCTTTTCCTGGTTTCAATGGGCACTAAACACTTTGTTGTAGTAGACAAATCTCACCCACTACATGTATTCTCTTATTCGCCTTGCATTATTCATTGAAATATAGGCTGATTATATTACTATCTTCAATTCGTATCAAAATGAATGTTAAAAAAAAATTACTTTTGTTCAATTGCAAATTTGAAATATTTTAGGATATTTATTTTGGGAGGAAGAAAATATATTAAATATTTTTGTTGTAGCATACAAAATATACCATTTGGCATTTCAAGCCTTGAAAATGGAGATAGAAAACCAACTTGAATGTTCTTTGTGTTTGCACTTAAAGGCTAATTTTTTAGTTGTTTCCCCTCTTTTTTTCTAAGTTACACGTGGGGAGAACTTCCGATGACGTACATTTTGCATGGCTTTCACTTGTCAACCATGTCTCACTATAATATTCATAAACTTTTTCCCACTCACAATATTTTTGAGTATTATTATTTACACTTTAATACTTATGCTCAACAATAACTGTGCACATTAAACTGGAATAAAAGAAGTAAGTTTGAAGGTGTATTGTACAACATATATATATATATATATATATATATATATATATATATATATATATATATATATATATATATATTATAATAAAGAAAATCAGAAACATATTATATTTTTATATGTGCCATGTGAAATTTTACACGAAAATCTATTTGTAACTCATTGAAAATATTATTTTTGGAATAATACTCAATTAAAAAAATGGGCACAATTGGATATTTTAATTGGGGTTAGTCAAACGAGTTAAAAAATGAGATTTGCATGTTTAATTCATTATTTGCACTACACATAACTAATTAAAAGAAAGAGGTTATCAGTCGGATAATTAATCTACTAGGAATTTATTGAAATTACGTAAATCAAGTATACATTTTTAATTCAATATAAACGTTGAATATTATTTATTTATTAACTTGATTGAATTTTGATAAAAAAAAATTGTGTAAGTGAGGGACAATGGCAGGCCAAGAATGAAAGGTAACGTATCTCGCATGTAAGAAGGACAAAGAAAAGTGCTTTGAATAATTAGCTTCAATATGCCCGTCGAATTTCGACGGGTTACTCACTAGTTCTAAACAGAGTAGAACAAAAGAACTTGTATGAAAACTAGATGTGAGTTCGGATGTAAGACACAAACTTACTCACAACCTAAAGGTAATTATCGAATCCGTGAAGAACAAATCAGAATTGTTTTCCAAAGAATTCTCTTAAAAACCGTGTCTTCTTAATGTGCCCTTGTCTTGTATTTATATGCACCTTTGAGAAGTCCTTCAATCAATTCAACTCTTCCTTATTTGATTCAATCCAACCCCTACAAGAAAACATAAGATTGACACTAACAAGGAAAGAGATTTCTTAGAAGGTTAATCCTAGACTAAATATATTTACATAAATAAAATATATTTACATATTAATAATGTTCTTTTCCAAATAGGAATATAAATCTTTGCAAGAAAGTCATAAAATCAACTTACCAAAACTTACCAATTGGAATTGAATTAGGGAGTAAATATTCTCTAAAATCTCACTCTTTCAAAATGAGTATATGGCAGTTCAGATATCAGATTGGGATCGGATAGGATAGCAAAGGCGAAATTGATGGATTCCGGCAATAACACAACAGCATTATCATGTATTTTCTAGGCTTTGATTTAATTTTGCCTTGTGTTCGATTTTGTCTAGGTTTATTTCGATTTTGGGTTAAAAAGTTCATATTTTTTGTTTGATTTGGGTTTAATTTTGGGTTTGATATAGGACTTTTGTTGGAATTTCTTCCATTGATTCCTGAAACCTCTTTTGATTACTACGACTTTTTTCCCTTTTTTTTTCCACAAATCCAGATTGTGTGTTTTCTAAATTTGATTTTTCTGCGTTGTTTTTGGGAAATGAAATTTTGTCGCTTATTAAAGAAGGGAATATTCTTTATGTTGAAGATTATACCGAAGAATTGATGCTCTTGTTTGTTGAGTGCATAGTCTATGTTATTAGCGGATGGTTTTTTTTTTTCAATGTGTCCTTCTCTTGAAATTGTTGTTATGTTGGAAGCCTAAACAATAATAATAAATTTTTAATTGAAATGGGTTGAGAAATGGGGTTGTTGAATTTGATTTTTTAACTATGATAGTGTTATATCGTTAATGTATTTAACGACTGCATTGCCATGTTAACATTTCTGTTATTTTTTAACGACATTAAGTGTGTCTTGTATAAATTGATAAAGTACATATGATTAAGAGGCAAGTTCGTGATACGTTGCATAAATTGTAACCAAATCGATAATACGTTGCATATTTAGGTCCTTCACCCATTTTAAATTTATTAGTTTTTTTTTTGGTGAGGGGGGGGGGGATCATCCCTTGACATTCATGATTCTTTCAGAAGAATTTGTTGGGGGAGGGGGGGGGGAGATATGCTCATGAAATTCAACACTTACATTCGTTTCATGACTCTTGATGTTATAATAATTACTGAAGCCTTTAGAAGAACGGACATTCATGCACTACTAATGAACTACTATGATGACTTTAAAATGATGGAACTCCGGGAAGGTGGTGAGAACATTGTTTGGTTCTACTTTAAAAGGAACTAAGTTTAAGTTCAAGGATGCATGAATGCCAATCTAAGTTTTGTAGATGTGAAGCGTATAAATGCAACACCTGTTTTTTAAAAGTAGTTGACTTGGGTGGGGGTGGGGTGTGTAATCCCATGTTTTGGTTATCTATTTTAATGTTTAAGTTTTTATTTAGGATGTACGTATTACATCTTTATGTTTAATTATCCTTTTTTAGTTGAAATCCTATGTCTGATTAGTTTTTTTGCCTTTTATGTTTAGTTACTACTATATTGTTTTTGCTGTTTTATGTTTAATATTATTATTAATCGAATGACTATCAAGTTTATTAAATGTGTTGTTTCTATTTTATAGTTTTTATTATTGAGTCATTTATATTTTAAGAGGGAAGTAATTTTAGTACTAAAATGTTTCAGCTCTATTCTGATGTAGGTAGTTACAACCTTAGTCTCGAAGGGGAATTTAGTATTTGTTTATGCATCAATTGCAATAATTTTAGGATAGTATCTCAAATAGATAGTAAACTTAGTATTATGAGCGTGAAACGTGTAAATTCAAATTCCACAGATATTGCCTATGAACCTTATGCAACATGCTATGGTGAAGACATTCTATAAATTTGAATGTCAAATGTTCATTGTATAAAGTACTATTTGTATGAATAGTTTTAACTTCATCAATACATATTTCACAACGAAAATAAATAAAGTAGGAGGCAAATCTCGTGAGAAGAGATATATTTCTTTTGCTATCTACATTTTTACCAACTTCATTTTCCTTTGGAATTTCCTGAGCTACTTCTCAAATGTTTGGAACTCTATGCTTTCCCTGCCATAGAGGAGAAAGTATAGAGAAATCAGTCACAATAATATACAAATATGTAATAATAATATACATATATGTAATAATAATATTTCAAAGGACAAAGTACCTAAAGAGTCAAAAATTTCTCTGTAAACGACATTTTTTGTCCATGCTTTAAATTCCTCATCGTTTTCAAGTCATAGTATTTTTAGCCCACTTGGTGACTTCACACATGACAGTGCTACATACAGTTGACCATGGCTAAAGACAGGATGTGGCAAATAAAGCCCAACATTCTCTAATGTTTGTCCTTGGCTTTTATTTATAGTCATTGCCTAGCAAACTCTGATGGGAAATTGCCTTCTCTTTAGAACAAATGGTAATTTCCCTTCAGATGCTGTCAGAGTTATCCTAGGAATTAGGACTTTGTCACTAATATTTGAACCTGAGATAATCAACCCTTCAATGACCCTTTTGCCAAGCTGTGTAACAATGAGTCTCGTACCATTACACATGCCTTTGCTAGGGTTAACATTTCTCAGCAACATAATAGGAACACCAACTTTAAGTTGCAAGCAATGATTCGGTACACCTGTAAATTGTAAGCTGTTTAGAAACTCAATAGGGTACAACATCTCCTCGATCTCACAGAATTTCACTCCGCCTTGTCAATAACATCATAACTAAAATATTCTCTCGCATCTGAATCAACAAAATTCTTGATAAAAGCATTAATCTCATCCACCGTCTCATTCTTTGGTGTAAGTATTGCTCCATCAGTCAAGTATTCAACCTTGAATTTATGCTCTGAGCTATGGTAGATGAAATCACCCATACACGTTGATCACTCATCCCAACCACACTGGCCATTTGAATCATTTCTTCACCCCAAAGAGCCATTTTTATTTTCCTTTCACTGAAAGTTTTTGAATAAATAAATGTACAAAATAATATATCAATTTAACAACATGTACCAAAAATACCTTGTATCCTGGATATCAATATACTGCAATGAAACTGATTGGTTGTTGATCATTTGATTACCAACATCTGAAATTCCAACAACAAAAGGCAGAGGTTTGGAACTTAGTTGAAAACAAAGACAACAACTTTTCTAGAAAATTAAAAAATTACCACACAGATACATGCGTTCTTGACTTCTTTCTTCCAGCAAGTGAAATGCAACAGTCTGAAAAAATACTTAGGGATAGGAGGCAAATTTGTCGGAAGTTCATCAACAAATGATGATGCATCGAGCAAAATGTATAGATCACGTTGCAAGACACGATATTCAGTCTTATATATGGCAGCAGCAAAATTTTTAATGTTATAGAACTTCCCTTCAGTGAGTAAACCTTCAAAATCTGGGATAAATCTACTACGAATGCAGCAGTGAATACCTTCTCCTTGTAGAATAGATCATTGGATGATTATTATTATTTGTTCTAAACAAATGGAAGAAATTAACATGGCTAATATATATAATCAATAACGTCTACTAACATTTGCATCAACTGCTACAAAATCCAAACTCATAACTTCTCTATCCGTTTTTGTGTTATATGATTTCCATAGCCTGGTAACTCGTATGATAATCTTCTTGTCAGATCGTCCTTGCCCAACCTGGTTAACAAAAAGCTGCTTTGATGCCATGAAGTCGAGAATATGGAAATGTGTACAGATTGTGGTGTCAAATTAGATGATGATGTGCTTTGTTTCAATATAAGATATTTATAAATGAGGAGATAATCATTTAGACATCGGAAAGGCAAAAGTTTGTAACTCCTATCACTGTTCTGTTTCGTATGCCATGACTACCTAGTTTAAAATACCAGGTATGTGGTTTTTGGTATAGATAACTATCTTATAGAAGAGGTAATTTTAATACATTGTTATTTATTAGATGAGATGTATTCATTTCAGTTACTAATTCTATTATATAAGTGATGTATGTTTATAATGAACAATTATTAGTTTATAACCATTCACATACCTATTGTTATCTTTTTTTATCTATATTTCAATTACTAATTCTATTACATAAAGACAATGATGTATGTTGATAATAAATAGTTATTAGTTTATATCCATTAGCATACCTCTTCTTATCTTCTTGAATATAATCCTAGGTAGCCGAATCACAAAGGTCACTGGAATTTCAATGGATTATTGAGTTGGCAGCCTAAGATTCAAAATAAACCAAAGTCGCGTACACATGGCAATCCCTCAAGTGTTTTCGCCTACTTTAAATTACTATAGTATAGATTTAATTAGTATTTTTTGGATTTATTATTAAATATGTAGTATATTTATGTTTTAGAGTAAATTTAGATTTTTTTTAATATTTTAGAGTTTTATTAGGTTATTATTTGGTTAGGATTAACTTAGAACCCTACAACAAAAATTCACATAAAACGTTGTGAAGGGATTTTATGACGTTTTCTAAAACGTTATGATATCCACCATTGTAATAAATCTCAATTAAGAAAACATTTTTCAAATGTTGTAAAAATCTTTTTTACAACGTTTAGTAACGTTGTAAGTATATACAACGCCTTTTGCAAACGCGGAATCCTTTTTTTACAACAATTCAGAAATTTTTGTGAATGATTTTTTACACCATTGTTGAAAAATATTGTGACTATATATTCCAAATTCATTACCACCTCTTCCCCCAAATTCACACTAACCATATATGCTGTAACAACTTATATAGAAGCAACAGTCACACATATAAAATAGTTATTCCACGTTTACTTAACAAATTAATTCGCACCCAATTCATTGCGAAATAAAATTGTAACAAAAAATCAACATAAAAAAATATCTCATATCTTATCATGTATAAATCAGTTTAAAAATAAAGGGGAATAAAAAAACACAGATCTGAACTATCTCCTTCGGATCTGAACAAGTTCACATACTTAAACATGTCAAAAACTTCATGCTAAGATCAGAAATTATGAAATTTTAGTGATCAAAAACTCCATGCTAAGATCAGAAATTATGAGATTTCAGTGATGTACACCGACCGTTGAAAAATAGGCATCGGAGGAATGAGCTCGTTAGAGGGAGATCTCCGGACTTCAGACATGTTACCAGATTTAAGTTCGCCAACAAAGAGCATCTCCAACAGTTTGGTGTAAAAATTGCACCAAAACTCTAAAATGTTGCAATTTTAGCACCAAATATCTTCAACCATCTCCAACAGTTTGCTTCAAATTTTGTACCAAATAAAAATATTCTCAGAATATTCCTTATTATTTCATTTAATTAAAATGTTTTCCATTAATAAAATAATATTATTGATTATATGATTTAAATTACATTATATTAAATAATTAAATAAGAAATTAATAAATATAAATAATATATTTAAAATACAAATATATAAAAAGAAATACTAAAATAGATAATTAAAATAAAATGCTTCAAAATACAATTTAAATGGAAAATTAAGTTACATGATAATAATAGATGAACATTTAATTCTCTGAATTAACAAATTCATTTCATAAATGTTCAATCAAGGCATCTATAAGTTTGAAGTGAGCTTGTGTATCCTTGATTTGTTTGTGTCGCTCGAGAAAGCATTGAAATCGAGTATTTTGATCCATCATTTCTGCATTGGGGCAGGTGCATCCATCAGGTCTTGAATTTCCTAGTCATATCGCGCTCATCGTCAATTATCATATTGTGCATTATAATACATGCAATCAATATATCATGTAAGTCCCTTTTATTCCAGTAGCGAATCGGTCCTGCCAATATTACAAATCGTGATTGTAGAACTCCGAATGCACGTTCGACATCTTTTCTATACGATTCTTGTTTTATTGCAAAATGTTTCTTTTTAGTACCACGTGGATCATGGTTAGTTTGCACAAGAATTGCCCATTTTGGATATATACCATCGGCTAAATTATAACTCATGTTATAATCCTTTTCATAAATTATATAGTTTTCCGAGGGTGCAATACCTTCAGCAAGATTGAAAAAGAGGTTAGATGATTTTAAGACATTTATGTCATTATTAGATCCGGGCATACCAAAATATGCATGCCAAATTCAAAGATCATAATCGGCTACGATCTCGAGAATGATGGTAGGATGTCCACTTCTTCCAGCATATTGGCCGGCCCATATAGTTGAACAATATTTCCAACGCCAATGCATACAATCTAAGCTGCCTCACATGCCTGGAAAGCCACGTTTCTTACCAATCTCCAATAGCCTAGCAATGTCAGTAGCGTTATGTGAACGTAGATATTCCCCTACAAATACCTCGATAATACCTTGACAAAATCGGTTCAGACACTCAATTGCAGTAGACTGTCCTATTCTAATATACTCATCAACGGCATCGGCAGGCACACCAAGTGCTAAGATCCGTAACGCGACACCCATTAACCCTTTCATTTACTCTCTCTCACCCACACCACCCACCACCATTTTTAGAGAGAGAAAGAGAGTGAAAATCAGTTTGAGAGAAAGAAAAGAAGAAGAAATCGTCTGACTTTTAAAGTGAGAGTGAGAAATTTCGATTTTTGGTTCGATTGCATTTAAATTTCTGAATTTGGGTGGTTCGGCCGCTACCAACCGAAAATTTGGATCTGATCGGCCAGTAGTGGCCGAACTTTACTTAAAAATCGTCCACACCCGGCCGAATCACCCAGATTCGGCAAACCAGAGCTGAAGTTTTTAAAAATTTTGGCCAGGTGTGGCCGAACTTTTTCAATATTTTCGGCCGGGTGTGGCCGAACCTGAACTGAATTTCGGTCACTACTGGCCGAATTTTTGCAAAATCTGGGTTTTCTAATATGTTGAAGAACTGGGAATTGGAAAGTGAGAAAATAGGTTTTAACGGAGAAATGGTAGTGGGTGGAGGATTGTGTCGAAGCTGCGTGGTGGCGGTTGGGATGGTGGTGGCCGGATTCGAGAGAGACGGTGGGTTGGGATGAAGGGTGGTAGAGTGGTTAAGCTTGAGGGGGAAGGTGGGGTAATGGGTGTATGAATTAGGGATAGAAAAGTAGTTTCATTCGGTAGCATAATTGTAATTTTATCGTTACGGGTTTACTCAACAATTTTACGGGTTTATATAACAATTCTCTTCAAAATAATGTAAATGAAAGTAGTTGTGAAAATTCAACGGTAGTACATAGATCGATTGGCCATCGAAAAGCAAATAAATTGACATAATTAACTAATTTTGCGGCCCATTCAATTAATAAAAAACTAAATAAACGTAGTTGGGGAAGTGGTGGCGCAAGGTTGGTGTTCTTGATTGATGATTTGATTTGGATGATAGGTTTTGAACTCGATTTCGAAGATGTGGGTTCTGTTGCTGCTGCTATGAGCAAGCTTGCAAAATTGAATTTTTGATTAGGGGTTTTCGATTGATTGTTTGATTAGTTTTAAATTTTTTTAGCATTCTTGTGTTTATAAACCCAGGTTGTAGAGATTTAGAGAGAGAGAGATAAACATTAAGAATTAAAATGTAGAAAGTGATTATAAGATAAGGATGGATTGGCTGCAAATGGATTAGAATGGGGAAAGGGTCAGGATGAATTCGGTGGGGGTTGCAGTCGACTGAGGTCAAGGTGGGGGTAGCAAGGGGTGTGGATAGGTGGGTGGCCGCAAGTGGGGATGGGTCATAGGGGTAGGTACCGGAGAAGAAGATACTCCCTCCGTCCCAGTAGTCCCAGTAGAAGCTTCCCATTTTATCATTTTGGGTGTCCCGTTAAAAGCTCACTTTCCTTTTTTGGCAAAGAATCTTTACTATTTCCTCCACTCATTCTCTCTCCTACATTATTTTAATACTCACAACACCATTATAATTTACTATTCTCTCAACTCATTCTCTCTCCTATTTTCAAATTACACTCATAACATTTTTTCTTTCCACCCATTTTCTTAATTTACGTGCAATGAAAAAAATGGATAGCTTATGTTCGGACGGAGGGAGTACTTAATTTACACTTAGACCTTTTAAAATACTTTATTTCACCTTTTATTTTTTAATTTACACTTAGACCCTTTAAAGTTTGTGCTGCTTTAATTGTAAAATTTTCCCATTTTGTCCTTTAAAAAGTGGGTCACATGCATTTCAAATGTTAATTTAACTGAAAAATTAATTTCACAAAGATTAAAAGCATGAAGAGAGAAAGAAGTAAACAATTTTAATTTCACAATGATTAAAAAAAAAAGGGGGGGGGGGGAAGAGGGATAGCACATTACCAGGTTGCGCCAAATTTAGCGCAAGGAAACGAGCTCTTCAAAATGGTGTTGATGATGGCGCAGATGTTGGAGGAGATTCTTGCGCAAAATTGGTGCAAAAGTGAGCTTTTGAAGCTCTGTTGGAGATGCTTGAAGGTATATGGTCAGAGAGAAAAGATAACAGCAGAGAAGAAGTATTAGGACATATATACGTCGGATATGAAGGTGGCTGCCCTAAGGCATCTGGTCGGATAAGAGAGAGCGCAAGAGAAGAAGGACTATGCCAGATCTAGAGAGATACATAAAGCTTGGAGAGATGGCAAGGAAGGTTGGCGTGTTGTTCATTGATGGAGTGGGGAAGACAAGCAGGTGGAAGAGGAAGGAGGGAGAGGGTTTGCTGAAAAAGATGAAGATTTGAGGATATGGTTATATAAAGAGAGAGAGAGAGAGAGAGAGAGAGAGAGAGAGAGAGAGAGAGAGAGAGAGTTATTTATTGTGTGTGTGTGTGTTTGTTTTGTTAGAGAGAGGGGGATGATAAAAAAAATGAGGAGGGGAGGGGAGGGAAACAAACGTCCTAAGGTTTAGAAATAAGGGGGGGTAGAGTTGACATTTAATAATTTTATTGTACTGGGGATAAGGTGGCTAGGTTTGTTTGTGGAATTTTGATTTGATCTAACTTTATACGTGAGATATGTAATATTACATCTCCTTTGTGGAATTAGTGAAAATCTAGGGAAAAACGTGAAAATCTAGGGAAAAACCTGTTTTGAAATGTGCGGTGACATGTTTGTAAATAAATGAAACTTCGTGCGCGGTAGCATTTGTGTAAATAAATGAAACTTCGTTCGTGCTGGGTTCATGACTAACAAACCTTCTGTATATCAAGCCCAATGGTTCTGGATAACAATTTTAAAGTCTTCTGGATATGAATTAACAAGCATATTTGAACAATGTCATGACCAACAAAACTTTTGGATATCAAGCTGAAAAGATTCTGGATAACAATATCAAAGTCTTCTTGATATGAACTAACAAGAATATTTGAACAAGGCTATGACTAACAAACTTTCTGAATATCAACATTAAAGGTTTCTAAATATCAATATTAAAACCTTCTGTATATGAATTAAAAATCACATTTTAACAAGGCCATGCCAAACAAACCTTCTAGAAATCAATGTTAAATGTTTCTGTATATGAAGAACCTTTGAGATTGATATCCAGAACCTTTGAAACTGATATCCAGATGGTTTGTAAAATAGTAAATTTCGTGCGCGATTGGTCCATGACAAAACAAACCTTCTGGATATCAATTTTAAAGGTTTCTGGATATCCAGAACCTTTGAGATTGATATTCAGAACCTTTGAAACTGATATCTTAAAGGTTTTTTGGCGAAGGAAAAAACCTTGGGAAGGGGGAAAGGGACCCATGAAGTCAATGCCCCAAACATCAAACATGTCAACAACTAAATTATTCACAAGGGCATCTCATCCTTCTTGGTAATACCGCTGGTCCTTTGGCATCTATCAGATTCAACATAAAATTGACGGGCATCCTTAAACAAAGTGGGCCAAAACAACCCCGATTGACGACTTTAAGGGCGGTATTTTGACCACTAAATTGTCCACCACAATGAAGCTCATGACAATACTTTAGGATACTCTCATGCTTAAACTCAAGAACACACGTTTTTATAGTTTTATCAGGACAAATCTTAAACAAATAAGGATCATCCCAGTTATAGTGTTTCACATAAGATAGAAATTTACGCTTATCATGAGAGTCAATTCCATATAACAAGTTATTAGACACAATATAATTCACAAAATCAGCATACCATAGTTCTTGCACATGTAGAGCAAAAAGTTGCTCATCAGGGATTTTTTTTATTGGTATGAACTTTTAATAGGAATTGTGGTACGTAAAATTCTCTAACCTAGAAAGATGACCCGCAACTACGTTCTCATTCTCTTTCTTGTTCCTTATTTTTAAGTCAAATTCTTGCAATAACAACATCCACCTAAAAACTCTAGGTTTAGCATCTTCTTATTTAGCAAGTATTTCAAAGTAGAATGATCAGAATAAACAATCACCTTAGATCCAAGCAAGTAGAAACATAATTTTTCAAGTGCAAATACAATAGCCAAAAAACTCTTTTTCAGTGATAGTGTAATTCAATTGTGCATCATTAAGAGTTCTACTTGCATGTTGGATAACATGAGGTGACGTATCTACTATTTTCCCTAAAACAGCCCCTATAGCAAAATTAGACGTATCACACATGGTCTAAAATGGAAGAGACCAATCGGGGCTAGACAAAATCTGAACACAAGTCAATTTTTCTTTCAATTTATTAAATTCATCCAAACAATCTTGGTCAAAAATGAATTCAGTATCTTTGGCAATCATGTTACACAATGGTTTGCAAATCTTTGAAAAATCTTCAGTAAAAATATGCATGCCCAAAAAAACTGTGAACACCCTTAACCGAGATGGGGGAGAGGTAATTTAGAAATCACATCAATCTTTGCTTTATCTACCTTTATCCCCTTATTGAAAACTAGATGGCCCCAACACAATGCCATGCCTCATAAGAAAATGAATCTTTTCCCCATTAAGGCTCAAGTCAGTTTCACACATCTCTTAGAACAAAAGTCAAATTTTTGAGGCATTGGTCAAAACTATCCCCGAACAGCGAGAAATCATCCATGAATACCTATACTACTTTCTCAATCATAACTGAGAAAATAGATAACATACACCTTTAAAAGTCGTAGGTGCATTACATAAGCCAAAGGGCATTCCCCTATATGAGAATGTGCCAAAGGGGAAAGTGAAGGTGGTCTTGGATTGGTCCTCCTTAGCAATGAGAATTTTGTTATATCCCGAGAAACCATCCAAGAAGCAATAATAAGCATTCCCCGCCAACCTCTCTAGAATTTTGTCGATGAAGGGTAAGGTGTAGACCCCATTCTGAACCAACAATTACATGATTACACTACTCTTCATCTCTCTTTTGTGTTTTGATGAAAGCATATTAGTTTCATCTTGTTTCGTTAAGTTTCTAACTAACCTTGTTAGTTTTGGACCTAACTGAATAACGGAATAACTGAAGAGGAGAAAATAGTCGATTGACTAGTTGTCCTGCACGAAACAGGCGTGTCTCGTGCGAGACAACCCCTCTGCAGGATGTGCAGAATCACTTTCCTTCTCTGTATCAACCTCTTTTCTTGATAAACTCTTATCCAATCCGGGTCTCTACTGATTTGAGAGATCTGGAACCTTTCTTGGGTGTAATCCTATCTTGGTGACCAAGTAAATTATCCCCTATAAATACTAGATGACTTTCAGTATTTCAGAGGACGGTCGACCCCCGACAATTTATTGGTTTCTCTCATTGAAAGATTCCTGTAAATCACTCATAAACAACACTCAAATTCGTCCATCAACCTTGTTGATCGACGAATACTAAGATTCTAGCCTAGAATCAAGGTGAAACTCTGTCCAAATCCTTTCTCGACCGAGAAGGAGGAGGAAACATTAGAACCACGTTCTCAAGAACATAAGGTAAACTCCTATACTTTTATTCTCTTCTTATTCTATCCCTCTAATTGCTTTTAGAGTTGTGTAATCCTATCAAAAGGGTTAGCCTAGAGTCCCTTCAATTCACGGAGGCGATCTCGAAGCATACAACCCGACATTCCTAATTAAGAAATTAATTAGGGTTTTCTTGTTCTTATTTGATTATAATTTTGTTTTGATTGATAATCCCCCTTAAGCAAGACCAATCTTCGGATTGGGTGGATGCGGTGCTCCTTGACTTTCAAATCCATCACTTAAGCCCCGAACCCAAATCTTTCAAAAAAAAGGTTTTTCTTATTGTTTTCCTGAAATAAATAATAAGTGGCGACTCTGTTATTCATATAAAATCGAAATCGCTACAGTTTGGCGACTCTGCTGGGTACAATTAATTAAAGTGGCTTAGACTTGCATCAATTAAGGGGGATTTAAAAAAAATCATTTTCTTATTCAGTTTCAGGCTAGTCCCGCACGAGACAACCCTTTGTCCCGAGCGAGACAAAGCCTCTGTAATCCGTTTCGTTTTCTGGTTTTCCTTGTTCGTTTCGAGATCCGAGATAAGATTCGAACATGCAAGGGGGATCCCAGATTACGGTATTTGCAGAGTTCTTTCATCTCAAGGCCTCCCTTAAGATGTAGGACTCAAAATTGCAGTTTATTTTATTTAAGTAATGATTATTATTTAAATTGCGTGAGATTGGTTTTTTAATTTAAAGACCGGTCCATGGAGGATTCGGGAGTTGTAAATTTAAATTAATTTATTTGTTCTCTCTCTCTCTCTCTCTCTCTCTTTATGTGGAACTACGACGGCCTGAGTCTTCCTAATTTGGGAGAACGTAGGCAACCACTTGGTGCGGCCATTATCTGTTTTTCTTTTAGTTTTCAAAAAAGAAAAACTTTCTATTTTACTCTATCACCTAGAATTGACTCTCACACACGTGAACATCATGATATAATTGTTATTGCACTACATACCTTTGATAAAACCCGGGACCCACACTAATGACGGATGACGGTAATCATCTAATCGTCAGTCTCTCCAAAGTTGGATCATCCCACCTCATGTTTTCAATCCACCTAGATTGTCAATATCGCGAGGAGCCTAGCCGTAAACCCTGCATCAACCACATATCATGTAGATTTACTTTTTAAGACACTCCGTGACCGGTCGGTTTGATCTTGGAGTCTTTTTAATCCCTTGTCAAGATCGTTTTTTTGTGCAATAAGCCATGGAAAAGAAATCAATAAATTTTCACTTCGGATTTGTCCCTTCGGAAATGTCCCTATGATTGTCCCTTCGGATTTGCCCCTAAAGATAAAAATTTCTTATCAAATTTATTGCACAAAACTCGATATTACTTGAGATAACTTCGACCCCTAGGTTCTTAGGTTTGGATTTTGAATGTTAGAAACCCCCAAAACGGATTTTCCGTCTGACCAAAATTAGGATTAAAATCAGAAAAAATGTGACTTCCAGTGGTGTTGTCTCGCGCAAGACTACTTGTCCCGTGCGAGACAAGTGTTCTGTCTTTTCGTGTTTTGGCCAAAACCTTCAAGCCTTCATACACCCTATTCAGCCGACTTGTTGGGACTCGATCATGGTTTAACACAATTGCTACACATCTAGATTCATCGCCAAAGCTCGACACAATGTTTACTTCTCTTCCTGTCACCGAAGCCGAAATTAAGGAAACTAAGGCCGAACTCATCCAAGCCCTGCTTAAGATGGACGAACAAAGTAAGAAAATTAATGAGCAAAATGCCCAAATGGCCGCCCTCATGCAAGAGCTTCACGAGATGAAAGTCAAGAAAGGAAGAAAGCAAAAGCAGAAATATGGATCCTCCTCCGATGAAGAAGAATCCTACCCCAAGAAGAATAGGAAAACACCGAAGTCAAGCAAAAAAGAGGAAGAATCCGATTCATCCTCTTCCTCATCCGATGACGAGGGACATATCTCCAAGGGTACTAAGACCAAGAAGGTAGGTAGTGATGAAACTACTAAGCTTGGTAACCACGTTACTAAGAACTACCTTGAGAAGAAACTTGTAACCTTTGACACTTCAAAGGGATCATTCATCCCATTTGATCCCGATGCTCTTCAACAATCCATCACCAAGTTTCCTTGCAAGTACAAAACACCTGATATTACCAAGTTTAATGGCACTACTTGTCCTCGAGCTCATGTTGAGACTTACACTTGGGCTATGCTTCCAATGGGCGTTGATAACATAATCTTGGCCTAATGCTTTCCTCAAACTTTCGAGGGCGCCGTAAGGGATTGGTACATGTCTCTTCCTATGAATTTCAAGAGAAGCTCGCCTGTAAAAAGAAGGAAAGTACTTTTTGCTACAACAAGTAAGGGATTGATGACTTTCTAAAAAGTAAAAAGAAGGAAAGTACTTTTTGCTACAACAAGCCCACCACAAGAAAGGATGCTTCAGTCAATGCTATTGCATTCAACCTCCCCAACACCGACAAGTATTCTGCTGTTCCTCCTCCCGAAAAGAAAAAGAGGCACTATGACAAACTTGAAGGAAACACTCAAGAATAACTCTTCGATGTGCTTTACAAGAATGAAAAGATCAAACCAAGGGAAGGTGGTCCTCCTAGGGATATGGGTCCTAATCATCCTTATCACTTATTCTACAAGTACTACAACTTCATCGGCCACGACACCAACACTTGCCACCACTTGAAGGACATCATCCAAGACCTCTTTGACAATGGAGAGTTAGAACGTCCCAACGTCATCACCAATCCTCTCCCCCATAATACATGAAGAAGATGAAGCTCCAATTACCACTTTGGGGCTACAACTATCCTTTCCCTCTCTCCTTTGATAGAAGTAGATTAGGTTTTAAATTTCTAAGTATGAACTCGAGGGGTCGTTCTGTCTTTCTAGTCCTTCTCACCTCCTCTAGTCTGTGTCATCTAAACTATCGAGTATGTTTTTAATTTTTCTATTAATCAAAGTCATTTTCTTTTCCTAAACACTTTCCTTAAGGTTGTTCTACCTCATGAGTATCATTTAATTCACATAAAATAATGGACCCTCCATTCCCTAAATCATCGCAAAAATAGAAACTTCTAAAAGAGTTTAAGAAGAAAGTTATCATTAGAAGGCTTAAGGGCTAAACATTACCCCTACTGAAAGTCAAAGGTCAACAAGCGAAGAAAGCCAAAGGTGTTGCTGTCAACTTTCATTCCAAGAAGAGTGAGGCTACTCAATTCAAAGCTTTAAGACTACAAAAAAAAAACTCTCAAGCTTTCATCACCCCCACAAAAAAGGTGGAACTTTAAATACATGAAGAACTCTCTCACAAAGAAGAGGAGTCAAGTGATACCAACAAAAGAAATGAATATTATTCAACATCCTCTTACAACAAGTGAAGAAGACTTTAAGTATCAAGAAAAATGTTTACCCTTAAGTCATACTAATGATTGGCTTTCTTCTCAAACTTATTTAGAAATTTCTAGATGACGCAAGGTTCATTAAAAGGTAGAACAACTTTTCTAGATCTTTGAGCCAAGTAGCGTTTCTTGTTGAGTCTAGAGGCTTCCTGTTAGCCACTCTCATACACACTCTTGAAATCCAAGCATCAAAACTGGGGCTTCTTAACTTTCTTCCCCCAGTCAATCTCTACTTCAACTCTTCAAAATAATCAAATTTGTGTTAGGGGTTTTCCTCTTTGCTTCTCACTCTCATCATTAGAGAATACACTTTTCCGAAGAGTCAATGCTTGGATCAGCTTCCAAAGAATATAGTCCGTCTCTCCTCAACTAACTTGAGATCTCATGTCTCTCTCCTCAATAAGATTTTCTTCACTGAGTTATCTTCGAGTTAACATACTATTTTCAAAAAGAAAAAAAAAGACGCAAAAGAGATGCCCGCTAGATTGAAAATCCGAAAGGGCGGTCTAGGCAAAAACCAGGGTGTGTCACACAAAAAAAAATCAAGAACAAAGGGGGACTATTCTTCAACCTTCTTCATCGAACATCATTCGATCCTCTTCAAATCAAATCAACAAGGAGAGCCTTCTTCGATCATCTTCAAATCAAGAGAGCAGCCTCACAAGCCTGTTCACAAAGTCATCTACCACATTTGAGCAACTCGGGGCTTGAGACAAAAAAGAGACTTAGACATAAGGCCATTACGACAGTCGACAGATTTGTAGTCGTTTGCCTCCTAGAGACACGATTCAAGAGAGAATTAAGAATAAAGATTCACAACAGGCCTAGATGTGTTCACAAAGGTTACTCATCGAAATTCTACAACAATGAAGAAACAGTATGATACTCTCGCACGGGACAATCTCGCTGACTAGCAACAGATTTTGCATAAACCTGATTTGGTCCCAACTTGTCAAACACAAGTTCACTCATATAGTTCACCCATCTCAAATATAAATCCATACAAATGTCCCTACATGTCCATATCCCATATACTCATACATAAACTCACCACCAAAGTGACCAACCGACCATTTACATGAACAGACGTGGGCACCACCACATAAGTCCAGTTAAACAACTAAAATCTGAAAAATCTATTTGGAATCTTTATGTGCTAACAGGTGCAAAAAGGTAAGAATCATTCGGATCCATTCGAGACCAGTATGCATATATCCTTGCATTATAGGAGCTGACAGAACCTCCACCTCAACCGACAACTTCAAAGTCTATGTAACCTCGGCAACAACAATGACACTTGTGACCTCAGGTGGAACATCAACAAAGTCTGTGACCTCAGCAAACTTCAAAGTCCTTGACCTCGGCAACATCAACAAAGTCTGTGACCTCAACAACTTTAAAGTTCGTGACCTCGACAACGACACCAAAGTCTGTGACCTCAGCAACTTTAAAGTCCGTGACCTCGGAAACAACGGCAACGTCAGTAACCTCGGGCAGCGCATTATCAAAAATGGATATTTTTAGAATTGGGTCAAGTCCTTGATTCCTCAGTACAAATTTATACATGGTTCGAAAGCACTCAAACAACCTCAGCTACGTCAGTAACCTTGGGCGGCGCACTTCAACAACTTCATCAACAAGCCAGGTATCATCGAAATTGGGTCAAGTCCTTGATTCCTCAGTACAATCTTACCTTTTTCTTTCAAACTTGATTTTCAAAATACTTAAAATAGCCTTTTAGTGTTTTGGAGTCGAAGTACATTTTGGTCTGATTTTCCGATAGAGATACGTAGACAGCCGTGCGGCATGACCATCCCAATGTTCAGAATGATGTCTTTTCTATCGACGACATGACTTCTTCCATAAGTCTTGTCGCCGAGGGGCTCTGAAGACACCCCATTCTGAACCAATAATTACATGATTACACTACTCTTCGTCTCTCTTTTGTGTTTTGATGAAAGCATATTAGTTTCATCTTGTTCGTTAAGTTTCTAACTAACCTTGTTAGTTTTGGACCTAACTGAATAACGGAATAACTGAAGAGGACAAAATAGTTGATTGACTAATTGTCCCGCGCAGAATAGGTGTGTCTCGCGCGAGACAACCCCTCTGCAGGATGTGCAGAATCACTTTCTTTCTCCATCTCAACCTCTTTTCTTGATAAACTCTTATCCAATTCGGGTCTCTACTGATTTGAGAGTTCTGGAACCTTCCTTGGGTGGAATCATATCTTGGTGACCAAGTAAATCATCTCCTATAAATACTAGATGACTTTCAGTATTTCAGAGGACGATCGACCCCCATCAATTTACTGGTTTCTCTCCTTGAAAGATTCTTGTAAATCACTCATAAAAAAACACTCAAATTCGTCCATCAACCTTATTGATCGACGAATTCTAAGATTCAAGCCTAGAATTAAGGCGAAACTCTGTCCAAAACCTTTCTCGACCGAGAAGGAGGAGGAAACATTAGAACCACGTTCTCAAGAACACAAGGTAAACTCCTATACTTGTATTCTCTTCTTATTCTATCCCTCTAATTTCTTTTAGAGTAGTGTAATCCTATCAAAAGGGTTAGCCTAGAGTCCCTTCAATTTATGAAGGCGATCTCAAAACATACAACCCGACATTCCTAATTAAGAAATTAATTAGGGTTTTCTTGTTCTTATTTGATTATAATATTGTTTTGATTGATAATCCCCCTTAAGTAAAACCTATCTTCGGATTGAGTGGATGCGGTGCTCCTTGACCTTCCAAATCCATCACTTAAGCCCCGAACCCAAATCTTTCAAAAAAAGGTTTTTCTTATTGTTTTCCTGAAATAAATAATAAGTGACGACTCTGTTATTCATATAAAATCGAAATTGCTACAAAAGGGAAGTGGTCTATCTTGCTTGCCGCATTCAACCTTATCAAATCTAATCATATCCTATGATCGATGACTTTTATCGTTGGCACTAACTCATTCTTGTCATTTGTAACAACTGTGATACCTGACTTAATTGGGTACCACTTGAACAGTTCTAACCCATTCACTATGCTCAACAGGGAAAATAATTTCCACATCTACAACTTAAGAACTTCTTTCCTCACTAACTCTTTCAAGTTGGGATTTAGCCTCCTTTGTCTTTCTCTTGAGGGTTTATCACCCTCTTCAAGATTTATTCTATGTTGACAAATGGAACGACTAATCCCTCTAATGTCTGTTAAGGTCTACCCAACATCACTTTTGTACTCACATAACACCTCAATCAATCTTTCCTCTTGCTCTTGGGTTAAATCAGAGGCAATTATCACAGGCAACGTCTCCCCCTCCCCTAAGAATGCATACTTTAGATTCAGGGGAAGAGGTTTCAACTCAAGAGTGGGAGGGGATATAATAGATGGCGCCAACTTCTTATTGAAGTGGTCTAGGGGTGCAACGGGCCATCACAAGGATGGTGTTCGTCGGCCTTGTCTTCTATAGCCATTACTAGGACGTCTATATTATACCTAGAATTCCAACCGCCAATTAAAGCTAATTCTAATTCCTCACAATCCACCTCTTGCCACAATCTCTCATGAACACACTCATCAATCTCATCCACATAAAAACATGAATCATAAAAAAATTGTGGTTCCATCATAACATTATACATAAATTTTAACTTTTTCTTCAAGAACATTCATGGTTAGTTTTCCATTTTTAACATTAATGTTGGGGTCGGTAGTATCCATGAAAGGACGCCCAAGAAGGATGGGTGTTTCATGGCTATTACTAACACTCTTTTCCATTTCAAGCACCACAAAATCAACTAAGACAATGAGCTTGTCCACTTGTACCAAAATATCCTCCATAATGCCCAACGGGCGCTTGATCGAACGATCAACTAACTAAAAGGTCATTGTGGTGGGTTTAAGCTCACCCAATCCCAATTGTTAATACACAAAATAAGGCATTAAAGTGATGCTAGCAACTAGATCCAACATCGCCTTTACCGACTTAGAATGCCCCAAAGTGATTGTAATGTTAAGCTTCCGGGATCCTTGAGTTTCGGTGGAAGTTGGTGTTGAAGCACAACATTAACATTTTCCATGATGACTACTTGTTCACCTCTTCCATACCTTGGTTTTTGGGTGTTTAAATCTTTGAAAATTTTGGCATATGATGGAATATTTTTAATGACATTCAATAAGGGAAATTTAATGTTAACTTTAGAAAGCATGTCATAGATTTCTGAAAACTGTTTGTCCATCTTCTGCCTCATTAGTCTACCCGAAAAAGGTATATGAGGTACATATGGTTTGGAAGTTGGATATTTTTCTTTTTGTTCAGCCCTCAAATCATTTGTACCTTTTTCATTCTTAACTTCAGAATTTCTATGATTATCATTTTGACTTTGGAGAGCGTTTTCAAGTTGACTTATTTGCATCTCCAATTTAATGATTGCCGTCATGTGGGTCTTCCCTTGTTGGATTTGATCCAACCTTATCCTCTCCACTTGCTCCTCCAATGGTTGTCTGGGTTGTTGTTGAACTTGTGGTTGTGGTGGTATCGGTTGCGGTGGAATAGGGTGGAGCGGCTTGTTGTTATTCCATGAGAAATTCGGATGATTTCTCCACTATGGATTGTAGGTATTTGAGTAGGAATTATTTTGAGAATGCCTTGGTTGGTACCTATTAGCCACCTGAGCCTGTTCCTTAAAATCAGGAAATTTTGCACTAGATGGGCACGCACTAGTAGCATGGGAGTTCGAACCATAAGTAACACATAAATCATGAACTTTATTAGCAAGAGTAGGGGTAACCATAGAAGTAAGCATGGAAAGTTGGTTAGTTAAATCTGACACTTGCTTTTCTACCCTATCTATAGCACTCAGCTCATAAACTCCCTTTTGTTTCCCTCTCAATCCCTTTTGTTGGGAGTGAACACCTAACATATAAAATATTTCCTTAACTTGTTCGAGAGTTCTCTCACCCATTGACCCCCTCCCCCCGCAGCATTGTCTACCATCGTTTGGTACATTTGACTTAACCCATCACAAAATGACTGATTTAAATGAGGTAGGGAAAAGTCATTGCGAGGGCACTTGTTCGGTCGAAATCTAACGGTTTATTTTATATCCGCAAGCGCACGGGCTATTGTAATATAGCGGGTGCAAGTACGAGTCGATCCCACAGAGACAGGGTTTACTTAAGGGATATTTTTGTCTTTTAGAAAATATAGAAAGAATTGGGGGGGGTAGATAAAATTTGTTTTTAGAATAATAGAGAGATCATAAACAGAAAATACTTTTAATTTAAATCTTATAAAACGAAGCATTCTTGGGATTGGAAATCATACACATATTCTTATTCATCAAATTGTCATTGTCTTAGAAATAAAAGGTTTTCATAAAAAGCAAGGATGGTATGTTAGGCCTACGCTATTTCGGGCTAGGACAATAGCGTTTGTATTCTTCACTAATTATGTCCTAACTGTTTGAGAAATCCGTTTATGTTTGCCCCCGCCCTGTCACAAACGGGCATTCCGGCTTATCTCTAGCTGACCATAATTAGTAAGAATCCATTAAGGACGGAAGTCAACATACTTTCCATTAAAGGAACATCCCTAGGCCATTGAACTACTCTCGTGATCAATAAACCTAGTTTCTTTATATGGTTCCGTCAATTGAGATTCTCCGCTAGGTACTTCTCTCAATTGACTGAATCATACAAATTGGATATCGCCAATAAGTAAGGCATTTAGAGAATAATATAAAGAGATTGTTTTAGATGAAGAAAGAAGACAAGACTAATCATTTTTAGATGATGAATAAGCATGCTTTTGAGTTTCCAACCCCAAGAATATGGGGGATTACTCACAAGCCATTTATAATATATAAGCAATTAAAATAAGAGATTGAGTAAGAAAGACTTATGATGAACAAATGCTGGAAATAATGCTTCACTTTTATTGCTCTTCTTCCAAAGTGACTTCAAGAACAAAATAATGACTTGATCTTCAAATCTCCTTAGAAATTGTTATCATAAGTATTTGTGTTTTCTATCTATCTAATATCAGTAGTTTCTCTCTAATAATTCGTTTTTTAGACTGATCACTAGGGTCCTATTTATAAAAAGGAGGGAACTCTTCAATCGGGTGCAACCAAAAGGTGCCTTTACGTCTGCAGTCGCGTTTTGCACGGCCGCGTCAAGGAAGTTGCACGGCCGTGTGACCTTTGGCGCCAGATTTGAATTTAAGTCTTGACACTTCGCACGGCCGCTCCTATATAAGCTGCACGGCCGCTCCATAAGATGACACGGGCGCTCCCTCTTCAAGACACGGCCACTCTATAATTTAGGGCCAAAAATGGCTGAAAAGGCCAAGTGCACGGCCGCTCCATCTTTGCTGCACGGCCGTTCTGTCTGAATTTTAACTTTGTGTGCTTGATTTGGTTGGTGCTCTCCCAAGTCTTTTGCCTTGAAGTGTCCAAGTATCCTTTTGATAAAAATGAACCTAAAACCTGTCTTAAAAAGCAAGAAAAATACCAAAAGCGTAAAATCTAGAAAATAAGGAAAAGGAACTAAAAAGTATATGAAATGAAATGAGAAATGATGATTTATGCAATAAAAGTATATAAAAATAAGGATAAATGACTATATAATAGTCACTTATCAAACTCCCCCACACTTAAACCTTTGCTTGTCCCCAAGCAAACTTAGAATGAAATATGGAGAGGGAGAAAAATATGATTGATCCCTCAGAAATAAAGTAGCAAGCCCTTGAATGCCTAGTAGATAATGCCTTTTATCAATCTAATCATATTTTGAATACCTTTAAAAATTTATTTTAGGAAGAAATATTTTAGGGATATTTTAAAGAGATAAAATGCAAGACAATAACCTAGTATAGCATATATAGAATTTTGACCAAGTAAAGCATGCTAGAAGGAAGAATCTTCTTGGTAGGAAAAGCTATCACTTTTTAGAGTGATTTTTTTTAGAAAAGATGAATTTTATTTCTTTAAGATGTACAAGAGAAGGTATAGACATTTTATTCACAATTTAGAAGTTCCGAAGAATTGTATTACATTCTTGAATCACAAGGGTGAAGAATGGGTGATGGTAGTGGAAAAATCTCGTCAAAGTCAAACAAATTTATCTTATTTTTGTACGTGTTATATTTTTGCAAAAGACCTAAGTTATTCTTGATCCTTTCAAGTAGGAGACATTGTGGTCGCGAGCCCCATGTTCCTAATACTTAGATCAAGAATACTTTTGGATATTATTTCCGTTTTGGCAAGGAAGCATCGTCGCAGCGAACGCCGTGCCCCGAGTTACTTAGGAGATAATAGGTTTCTTTTTGCTTTTAAGGTTTGGTGACCATTGTCACTCTTTTATTAATAAGATAGAAGTGTTTTTCTTTGACTTGATTTGAAAATGGAAGGATGGAATTTATGAAAGGGTGTGATTCAAGGGATGCAAACAAAAAGGTGCTTCTAAAAAGGGAATAAATATCTAATAAAGATAAAAATGTACAATCTTAAAAGAATATATTCAAAATTTGCATATATAACCAAGCATAAAAGAATTCCTTTCTAATCAAATGCATTTTCCTTGATGAGATTCTATATTGTGCTATACCAACTTATGAGGCTTTCAATTATTTCCTAAAAAGATCCCTTATACTTTTCCTTTTTATAGATTTCTAAGTGTATAAAAAAAAATATGAGAGGAAAGATAAAGGCATTTATACTAGGGCAAATGGCAAGCATAAAGATAATGATTTTTGATCATCATAGGGATTTTTTTTTTTTTTTTATATACTATTATACATGCATAAAAGAAAAAAAATGCAACTAAGTTAAAAAGAAAAAAAATTACACTAGAAAGCAAGTAAATTAAAACTAGAAAGCAAATAGATAAATACCAAAACTAGAAAGCAAATAGATAAATACCCCCCCACACTTGAAGTGAATATTGTCCTCAATGTTTCAAGGAACAAAGAGTAAAAAGATAAGCATGCGGTGGTAAACAAAATTATGATAAATAGTAATATAATCCATCGGTTTATTATTCCGATGATGCTTGTTTAAGGTCATAAGCTCGACCCCTTTTTATCAGTAACAATGGACGGTGAGTGGTATTGTAATGGTCTCTTGTCCTTAACAACTTGCCATTCCTTGCCCTTTGGCGTGATTGAGCTCTTATGATTGATGCACATACGACATCCCGGTGTGCCTTTTTTCTTAGGCCCCCTACCCTTTGATTTTTCAATTTTATTAGGCTTTTTAGGGTGCACATTTTTTTCACCTCTATGATCTAAGGGTTTTTTAATTATTATTTTTGAGTCCTTGGCTTGCAATTTTTCACCCTTTTTGCTATCATTCTGAGTGTTGATTTCATGGCACGGTTTCTTGAGATTTAAGTCTTTAAATTCGACTTTCTTATTTCCAATGTTTAGAGAAAGAGTGCCATTCCTTACATCTATTACTGCACCAGCGGTGGCAAGAAAAGGTCTTCCTAGAATAATTGGAATTTGGTGATCTTCCTCAATCTCAAGGACTACAAAGTCGACCGGGATGATCAATTTCCCGATTTGGCAAGGGACATCTTCCATAATACCCATTGGGTATTTAATGGAACGGTCAGCAAGTTGGAGAGAAATAGTGGTGGGTTTCATTTCCCCCACACCTAGTTTCTTACCTATCGAAAACGGAATGAGGCTCACACTTGCCCCAAGATCTAACAAAGCATTATCAACATTATATTTACCTATTTTGCAAGGAATAGAGAAAGTGCCGGGATCTTTTAATTTAGGAGGAAGTTCTCTTTGTAAAATGGCACTTACTTCTTCTGTCAAAGCGACAGTCTTATGCTCCTCAAGTTTCCTCTTATTTGCAAGAATATCCTTTAAGAACTTAGCATAGGACGGCATTTGTTGAAGGGCATCGGTAAAAGGTATGTTGATATAAATAGATTTTAAGACTTCTAAAAATTTTGCAAATTGTTTGTCAAGTTTGGCTCTTACCAACCTTTGGGGGTATGGAATTGGAGGGTCAAAATTTCTAGAAATCTTAGGGGATTCTGTCCCCTCTTCAACATCTTCATTAGTCTCAACCATCGGTGGGATTGGACTAACGTTCTTTTTACTCGGTTTGATATTTTCCTTAGGAAGGGAATCTACAATTTCTTTTCCACTCCTAGTTTCTACCGCACTAACATGCTCATCGGGCCTTTGCGATTGACCGGGAAAACTCCCTTGTGGTCTATGCGAGGTGCCGGCTTGTTGAGCTTGTTGATTTTCAAGCATTCTATTGTGGGCGGCTAAATTATCAAACCTAGCATTCAATGACTTAATGGATTCCCTTAACTCATTATTGGTCTTTTCTTGTTCGTTTTTACTTTCAACAATAAAATCCATAATATGATCCAATTTAGATTTAAGGGGAGGGAAAGCACTAGAATTGCCATTGAAATTCTTTTGTGTAAATCCCGGTGGTTGTGTAGAAGGTTGCGGGTTTAAAATATTGTTATTCTTATAGGAAAAATTTGGGTGATTTCTCCACTCGGGATTGTATGTGTTTGAATACATACCACCCTTTTCCCCATAAGAATTAACAAAGTTTACTTGATCACTAGAAGTAGTGTCAAGCAATTCACAACGATTACGTACTATGTGAGTTTGACCCACATAGTTCACAAACAACATTAATGTTGGCCACGGGATTTACATTAAAGTTTTCAAACTTTTTAAGAAGCATATCAACTTTAGAAGACAAGGTAGTAATGACATCAATATTGTACTTACCTGGAATCCCCTGCGGTTGTTCCTTCTCATTGAACCATTGATAGTGATTCAGGGCTATGCTTTCTATCAAGTCGTATGCTTCATCCACCGTCTTATTCATTAGTGCACCTCCTGCGGCGGCATCAATTGTCTCCCTTGTTCTATATGTGAGACCATTGTAGAAAGTGTGCACAATTAACCACTTTTCAAGCCCGTGGTGAGGGCACGTCCTTAGGAGCTCTTTGAATCGCTCCCAAGCGTTATACAGTGATTCGCTTCCTGTTTGGCTAAAATTTGTAATCTTCGTCCGAATTTGAGCAGTCTTGCTCGGAGGGAAGAAACGTCCAAGGAATGCTGCTTCAATTTGGTCCCAAGTTGTAAAAGAGTTGGGTGGGACTGAAATTAACCACTGTTTCGCCTTATCCTTAAGAGAGAAAGGAAAAAGGCGCATCCGAATCGCTTCCGGGGTAACATTTTGAATACGTGTGGTATCACAATATTCAAGGAATGTTTGGATGTGGAGATGAGGATCTTCGAAAGCGGTGCCGCTATATTGGTTATTCATAACCATAAGCAAAAGTCGCGGCTTTATCTCAAATTGTGCCGCTTCGGAATTCGGCACAACAATAGGGGATCTAGTTCCCGGGGTACTTGGGTTAACAAAGTCCCGTAGGGTCCTAGCAGGTGTTTGCGGTTCTCCGTCCATGTGTTTTCGTAGAGTTTCTCTAAATCTTCTTAATCTTTCGTGAAAGCTTCTTTCGGGTTCCGGATCAAAGTTATCAACAAATGTCCGAGACCGTTTCATAAACTACAAGAAAAACACTTGAAGAAAAATTAAACGTAACAGATTATAGGACAGGAAAGCAAAATAGTAAAAACAAAATAAAAACTAAAAATTTGTAGTAAAGACAAAAAAAAAAAGTAAACCGTTGTCCCCGGCAACGGCGCCAAAAACTTGTTCGGTCGAAACCTAACGGTTTATTTTATATCCGCAAGCGCACGGGCTATTGTAATATAGCGGGTGCAAGTACGAGTCGATCCCACAGAGACAGGGTTTACTTAAGGGATATTTTTGTCTTTTAGAAAATATAGAAAGGATTGGGGGTAGATAAAATTTGTTTTTAGAATAATAGAGAGATCATAAACGAAAATACTTTTAATTTAAATCTTATAAAACGAAGCATTCTTGGGATTGGAAATCATACACATATTCTTATTCATCAAATTGTCATTGTCTTAGAAATAAAAGGTTTTCATAAAAAGCAAGGATGGTATGTTAGGCCTACGCTATTTCGGGCTAGGACAATAGCGTTTGTATTCTTCACTAATTATGTCCTAACTGTTTGAGAAATCCGTTTATGTTTGCCCCCGCCTGTCACAAACGGGCATTCCGGCTTATCTCTAGCCGACCATAATTAGTAAGAATCCATTAAGGACGGAAGTCAACATACTTTCCATTAAAGGAACATCCCTAGGCCATTGAACTACTCTCGTGATCAATAAACCTAGTTTCTTTATATGGTTCCGTCAATTGAGATTCTCCGCTAGGTACTTCTCTCAATTGACGGAATCATACAAATTGGATATCGCCAATAAGTAAGGCATTTAGAGAATAATATAAAGAGATTGTTTTAGATGAAGAAAGAAGACAAGACTAATCATTTTTAGATGATGAATAAGCATGCTTTTGAGTTTCCAACCCCAAGAATATGGGGGATTACTCACAAGTCATTTATAATATATAAGCAATTAAAATAAGAGATTGAGTAAGAAAGACTTATGATGAACAAATGCTTTGGAAATAATGCTTCACTTTTATTGCTCTTCTTCCAAAGTGACTTCAAGAACAAAATAATGACTTGATCTTCAAATCTCCTTATAAATTGTTATCATAAGTATTTGTGTTTTCTATCTATCTAATATCAGTAGTTTCTCTCTAATAATTCGTTTTTTAGACTGATCACTAGGGTCCTATTTATAAAAAGGAGGGAACTCTTCAATCGGGTGCAACCAAAAGGTGCCTTTACGTACGCGGTCGCGTTTTGCCTTTGCCGCGTCAAGGAAGTTGCACGGCCGTGTGACCTTTGGCGCCAGATTTGAATTTAAGTCTTGACACTTCGCACGGCCGCTCCTATATAAGCTGCACGGCCGCTCCATAAGATGACACGGGCGCTCCCTCTTCAAGACACGGCCACTCTATAATTTAGGGCCAAAAATGGCCTGAAAAAGGCCAAGTGCACGGCCGCTCCATCTTTGCCTGCACGGCCGCAAATGCGAATTTTAACTTTGTGTGCTTGATTTGGTTGGTGCTCTCCCAAGTCTTTTGCCTTGAAGTGTCCAAGTATCCTTTTGATAAAAATGAACCTAAAACCTGTCTTAAAAAGCAAGAAAAATACCAAAAGCGTAAAATCTAGAAAATAAGGAAAAGGAACTAAAAAGTATATGAAATGAAATGAGAAATGATGATTTATGCAATAAAAAGTATATAAAAATAAGGATAAATGACTATATAATAGTCACTTATCAGCACTGCACTAAAAGCATAATGAACCGTTTCCAAGTTTCGTGGACTGCCTCACTGGGTTCTTTTCGGTAACCTATGATTTTCTATATTAGGAGAGACATTGGTAAGAATAGAATCTTTGAATAAAAGCCTGATACATATTCTCCCAAGTGTATATGCTACTGGATACTAAGGTCAAAAACCAATTTTTAGCTACGTCCTTAAGTGTGAAAAAAAAACATCATAGATTTAGTTGGTCCTCTGTGATTCCATTGGTAAAGGAAAGGACTAGACAGTGGTCAGGTAATCACAGATGAAATTCAACGGATTATCACTAGCTCCCTGTGAAAGTTAGGTAAAATATTAAAATATTGTCCTTTAAGTTCGTACCCTTTAGGACGGAAGTAGTCATTCATGTGACGAACAAACCAATTTCATTACTTGTTCTTCCTCGGTGGAAAAAGTCTCTGTTTCACTTAATTTCTCTTCTGCCCCGATGACAGAAGTTTCAGATTCAGTTTCTGACTCAGTAACAGGGGGAATGCCCCTTTCAATCTTGTCTATGTCGTCGTTCAAAGGAACCAACTTGGGTTTCAATGACTTACGACCAAGCATACGCTGCTGAATATTGAACTGTGATTACAGAACAAGTCCCCGACAACGACGGCAAGAACTTGATAGGTAAAAATCCACTTAGTAATAAAAATATTATAGCAAGCGCACTAGTTACCTTAGTAGTAACGTGCGAAAGCGAGGGCAATCCCAAAAGGACTTGTGTTATCAACAGTTCAGATTTCAGCAGTAAAAATTAAATGACAAACTGGATTTGTTTTTTATTGTTTTAATTCTTACTTAAGCAACTGAAATTTATTATCTACTAAAACAAAGAAATAAACAAAACAATTTAAAGTATTACCAATTTCAATAGAAAAAAAATCTACGGAATTGATTTATATGTATCTCACCAATATGCCTATTGATAGTACAATCAATCATTGTTAGAGACTCATTCACAAGATTTATTCACTTAATTAAAATTAGGCGTTCACACGTGCACAATTTAGTGTTTTCAAAATAATATATCTTCTTCAAAATCCATACAATACTCTAGAACCCATTAAAACCATAGGAATAAAGAACCTACAATCTGTTTTGCGATCACTTGACAAAACAAAATTATATTAATTAAAAGTCCGACTTTGTATGGATCAAGCAATCACTTGACAATCACCACACACATCTTTAGTTAAAAAGTCAATCAAATCTACACATGTGATTATAACTAAAAACCTCGATTAAACCACTTTTAAATAACCCAACGTTTGATTGATCGTAAAATTAATTAATGTATAAATGATTGATACATATTAACTCCACTTCATAGGAAGGAGTTTAGCCGCTTATCTTCATTATTAACATCGACAAATCTTCGATTGAATGCATAAACTTGAATTGAATCTTGATATAAAAACTTGAATCCGGAATTCTTCAATTACAAACTTGAAATAAAGAGTCAAACATGAATGAAAATAGTGCCTAGAGTTGATATATTTATACTAGGGCTATAAAAGGCTACAAATAGAAAAACTAATCACAATCCTTATGGAGAAAGGAAACTGGACAATTGCTGGAACGGAGGGGGTGCGACCACCCAAGAAAGGAGGTGCGGTCGCCCACCCCTGTCGAACTGAACTTCTCTTTTTCTTTTAATGGTGCGACCGCCCTTACTGAAGGGGTGCGATTGCACCATGCTATTTTGCATTTTCTTCATCTTTTTTTCTCCATTTTGATGCTTGAGTCTGTCTCGTCCCTTATTACTCTTTTAAATCACCATTCACAACATTTTTCTCCAAACCCTGTACTAATAGTAACACTCCAAAAACAACATTAAATATTAACATAACTCAGGGATTTAGCACTAAACAAATTCGAATATACGAGATTTAGATGTGTAGAAACACATCCATTATTAATCATAATAGTTACTATATATACATATATGTGATATATATGTGATAGCTATTATTAATAATAATGTTAATCATAATAGATACTCTCTACGTCCCAAATTGAATGTGCTATTTTGTTTTGAAATGAAATAACTTTTTGAAAATTTACCTTCAATTAAATTTATTCCTAAAGCATTTTTGTATAGTTTATTATAGTTTTGCAAATATTAAATTTTGAAAGTGAATAAAAACAATATTTATGTTTTTTTTCTATTAAAAATCAATCTTTTCAAATGATCCTTAAACCTCTAGTGAACATTCATTTTGGGTCGGAGAAAGTACTATATAAAGTAACTATTACCATTTTGCTTACTATTAGCCAAGGTTCTAAAAAGCGCTGGGCGGATTCTAGGCGGCGGAGTCGAGCCTAGCGCCTAGGGGCCTAAGCGAGGCCGAGCAATTAGACAAATTTTAAATATATTTCATAAATTTATATATATATCCAAAAAATAGTGCCACTTATTTTTATTATTTTTCAAAAATAAATAATATTTTTATACAAAATAAAAATCTAATCCAATTTGCAATCCTAAAATTTAAATTTGTACTAAGTTTGGAATAAGTTAGTATAAATGATATACATTTGAAATTTATCAATAACATATTAATATTAAGATAATTATTTTAATTAAAAGAAAATCTAATCAATACCCAAAGCCCACCCTCAAAAAAGCCCATTCCAGGCAAACGGTCCAAACCCACCCTAATCTTTCTCTCTCTTCCTTTATATCCTTCTTCCTTAGCTCTTCCTTCTTCCTTCTTTCCTTCAAGCTGCCGCCCTTTCCTCTCCGTCTTCTCCGCCACTGTTAACCCTTCAAACCTCTCACTCTTTCTCCGCATCAATTTCCCCTCTACCCCTTCCCTCTAACTCTCCTACAACCCCACCACTACCACCACCACCGCCACTGGAGTATCCACGACGGTGTTTGGTTTCGAGGGTCCATGCGCAGCGGAAGAATGCAAATTAACTCGAAAACCCGGAGCCTAGGATCCATTCTAGATGATTAATTAAGAAGTATGAAATAGAAATACCAATCTTGGGTGCCTTTGTCGTTGATAAACGCGTTCCAACTCCAGATTGAAGAACTAGTCAATCCTCGATGAACGATCCTTGAATCACGAACGTTAGATCTTGATTGGCGAAGATCCTCTATGTGTATCCACGGGTTGAACGAACCCTAGAAAAATTCTAGGTGGATTGCTAGATCCTTTGATTGAAACTCCTTTTCAATCAATGAAGAAATATGAAATTGGTGTTTTGATTTCTCAATTCACAATTGAAAATCTCTCTCTTTTGTGTTTCTCTAAACTCAAAAAGTGAGTATCACTGCTAGGGCAACCAAGGGTTTGTATTTATACGTTATAAATATTTTCCCTTAGTGAAAACCCTAATTTTAAGTCAATTACGTATCAGTTCAGCGCCGACGGGATGACTCGTCCCCCAGGGTACGAGTCGTCCCCTTCCACAATGCTTCTGATACATTCGTCCCCTCTACGGGGAATAGTTGGTACAAAATCAGGGCACGAGTCGTCCCTATGGGCACGACTCATCCCCATGGGCACGAGTCGTCCCTCAGGACATTCCCTCAGATACACTCGTCCCAGGCCAAGGGAATAGTTGGTTCTGGCCTGGGGACGAGTCGTCCCCTGTGTACAAAAACTACATATTCTTCATTTTTGACAATTCGTTGATGCGTGTGACCCCATAGGACTATATTATGTTGGCAATGAGTTCGATCACATCGATCCTCATAAGACATGAGCGGACTCTAGCAAGCCATCATGCCTACCCAAATAATATAATATCAAGTTCGATTTCCTACATAGAACATATCACAATCCCATTGTCACACGATGTTATATTGAACATGAGTCATGGTCCACGTCAACTCATATTGTTCAATGCTTTCTCGTTACTAAGTAAATTGATCAATCGAATGATATTAATCACATTAATTCATTCGGACATGGCCATGTACATCATCAATCTTACTTACGAGTGGCCTAGCAAACATCTCTCTTTACGAGGGACAAATTTCCATCTTAACTTATCATTCTTCCCAACAAGAATCCTATCATGCCAATAATAGCCCTTATTATTATCCGGTTAAAGATAACGTTAAACTATATCAAACATAATATTCATCGAGTGGAAGACGATGATAATCTCAGGTCAAAGGATATCAATGATATAACTATATGAGATTTAATTATGACATTTGACCATGACATAAATCTCATAATGGGTCAAGTCCAGTACCTTGTTCTCTAACAAGTACCCATGAATTTAATGTGCATCTCTATGCATATAATCATCACATGATTATCCATTAAACTTCATACTAGTACTTCATAAGTACTAGGGACACGATTATTAAAGTAAACATGCAAACACATATAATAATCAAAATGATAAAAATCTCTTATATAAATGAATAAAGACATTACAAATAAGTCTATCTCTATAGGCCTAGGGCACTAACACCTACAGTCTCCCACTTGCACTAGGCCCAATCATTCATGTATCTTATACCCAGGGACCTAACATGACCATCATGCTTAGCTTGTGGTAAAGGCTTGATGAGAGGGTCCACAATGTTGTCATCCGTAGGTACCTTGCATATCTTGACGTCCTCCCTTTCACAGATTTCTCGAATGAGGTGGAAACGTCTCAAAATGTGTTTGGATCGTTGATGTGACCTTGGTTCTTTTGCTTGGGCAATAGCACCATTATTATCACAATAAAGCTCTATCGGGTTAGTGATACTCGGAACGACTTCTAAGTCACTAACGAACTTCTTGATCCAAACCGCCTCCTTAGCCGCATCCGATGCTGCTATATATTCGGCTTCGGTTGTAGAATCAGCAACAGTGCTTTGCTTGGAACTCTTCCAACAAACGGCACCTCCATTTAGCATAAACACGAACCCAGACTGCGATCTAAAGTCATCTTTGTCGGTTTGGAAGCTTGCATCTGTGTAACCCTTTACAACCAAATCATCTTCCATTCCTCCAAATACCAAGAATACATCCTTAGTTCTTCTCAAGTACTTAAGGATATTCTTGACTGCTATCCAATAGTTCTCACCAGGATCAGACTGGTATCTACTCGTCATGCTCAGAGCATACGAGACATCAGGTCTAGTACATAACATGGCATACACGATAGACCCAATTGCCGAAGCATATGGAATATCACTCATCCTCTTTCGCTCATCATTTGTCTTAGGACAATGAGTCTTGCTAAGAGTAATGCCATGTCCCATTGGCAAGTTCCCTCTCTTTGACTTTTCCATACGGAATCTTCTAAGGACCTTGTCAATATATGTACTTTGACATAAACCAATCATCCTTCTTGATCTATCTCTATAGATCTTGATACCAAGGATATAAGCCGCTTCACCCATATCTTTCATTGAAAAACATTTTCCTAACCTGGACTTGACAGTCTCAAGCGCAGGAACATTGTTTCCAATGAGTAAGATGTCATCGACATATAACACCAGAAATAGAACTATACTCCCACTTATTTTCTTGTATACACAAGGTTCATCTTCGTTTTTGATGAAGCCAAACTCTTTGACTGATTCATCAAAACGTAGATTCCAGCTCCTGGAAGCTTGCTTCAATCCATAAATGGATCTCTGCAACTTACATACTTTATTAGAATTCTTTGGATCGACAAACCCTTAAGGCTGTATCATGTATGCATCCTCAAGTAGGTTTCCATTAAGAAACGCTGTTTTGACGTCCATTTGCCATATCTCATAGTCATAATATGCGGCTATGGTCTAATAGACTTAAGCATTGCTACGGGCGAAAAGGTTTCATCATAGTCAACGCCATGAATCTGCCTATACCCCTTAGCAACAAGCCTAGCCTTGTAAGTATGTACCTTCCCATCCATGTCGGTTTTCTTTTTGAAAACCCACTTCCAACCTATGGTTTTTACACCTTTAGGTGGATCAATCAAGTTCCAAACTTGATTGTCGTACATGGATTTGATCTCGGATTCCATGGCTCCTAGCCACTTGTTCGAATCAGGAGTGGACATCGCCTCTTGATAGGAAGTAGGTTCATCATTCTCAATGATTTCTACTTCGTTACTTTCCGTCATGAGAAATCCATATCTCTCAGGTTTGGATCGTATCCTATCCGATCTGCGAAGAGCTTGTGTATCTTGAACCGGTTCCACAACTGCTTGTGAATTTGGTTCCGTCTCTACTATTAGTTCCTTGTCATTTTTGGGTTCTTGAATTTCTTCAAGATCAATTTTACTCCCACTAGTTTCTTTAGAGAGAAACTCTTTCTCTAAAAAGACACCATGTCGAGCAACAAACACTTTGTTCTCGGATCGGTTGTAAAATTGATATCCTTTCATTTCCTTAGGATAACCAACGAAAATACATTTATCGGATCTAGGTGCAAGCTTATTTTCAGAAACCAATTTCTTTACATAAGCTTCACATCCCCAAATCTTCATGAAAGATAAACTAGGTTTTCTTCCATGCCACATCTCATGTGGGGTCTTAGGAGCCGATTTAGTAGGGACCTTATTATGTGTGAAAGCAGCTATTTTCAGTGCATGTCCCCAAGTCATCGATCGAACCATATCTAATAGAGTTCGATTTCTCCTCTCGGACACACCATTCCATTGTGGTGTTCCGGGTGGAGTAAGTTCTGAAACAATTTCACAACTTTTAAGATGATCGTTAAATTCTTGGCTTAAGTATTCACCACCTCGATCGGATCGAAGTGTTTTAATAGTTTTGCCAAGTTGATTTTGTACTTCATTTTGAAATATTCTAAATATCTCAAATGCTTCACTTTTGTACTTCATCAGATAGACATAGCCATTCTTGATAAGTCATCAGTGAACGTTATGAAGTACCGAAATCCTCCCCTAGCAATGCTATTCATTGGTCCACATACATCAGTATGTATGAGAGCCAACAAATGACTAGCTCTTTCACTACTCTTAGTAAAAGGTGCTTTAGTCATCTTGCCCAATAAACAAGATTCGCAAACATCATATGATTCATAATCATATGAGTCTAAATATCCATCTTTATGGAGTTTAAAGACGCGTTTCTCATTTATGTGACCAAGACGGCAATGCCATTTAAATGTGTTGTTCACATTATTTGGTTTATATTTCTTATTAACATGATAGACATTTTCAACATTATTTTCAACATCTAAGACATAAAGGCCATTAAAAGAATGTGCAATACAATAAAGCATGTCATTCAAATAAATGGAAAATTTCTTATTCGCAATAAGAAAACTATAACCTTCATTGTCTAAACAAGAAATTGAAATAATGTTTCTGCTCAAATCCGGAACATAATAGCAATTATTTAAAACTAATATTAGTCCACTAGGTAAAGCGACTTCATAAGTCCCTACGGCTAATGCAGCAACTCTTGCTCCATTTCCAACACGTAGGTCTACTTCACCTTCTTTGAGCGACCTTCTATTCTTTAGTCCCTGCACATTTAAACAAATGTGAGATCCACATCCGGTATCTAATACCCAAGAACTAGAAGTAGAAAGTAGAATATCTATCACATAGATACCTGAAGTCATGGCAATCTCATTGCCCTTCTTCTTCAGTCCTTCCTGATAAGCTTTGCAGTTACGCCTCCAATGCCCAGTTTCCTTGCAATGGTAGCATACTGCATCCTTTTGGGATTTGGGTTGAGGCTTCTCAACAACGGCAACATTTGCCTCCGGTTTAGCAACTTTTGCTTTAACCTTGGTTTTCTTGAACCCCTTTCCTTTATTCACCATCAACACTTGATTGGTTTTCTTGGCGATATTGTTCTCTGCATTCATAAGCATCCCATGCAATTCAGATAGAGATTTATTCATCCCATTCATGTTATAATTCATAACGAACTGATTATAACTTTCAGGGAGTGAATGCAATATCATATCCGTAGCCAGTTCCAACTGGATAGGATATCCAAGCCTCTCAAGATGTTCGAGGTGACCCTTCATTTTCAACACATGAGGCCCAACAGGTTGTCCTTCAATCATCTTGCATGAATGAAGAGCCTTCATGGTGTCAAACCTTTCCTGACGTGCTTGCAACTGGAACATTTCCTTCAAATGATTTCCCAAATCATAAGCATCCATGTGTTCAAGGTCCTTCTGAAGGGCCTTACACATGGTAGCGAGCATCAAGCAACCAACATCAATAGAATCATCCATATGTTTCTTGTGTTGATCCTTTTCAGCTCGAGTTGCATTAGCAGCAGGCTCGGGTGGAACGGGTCCATCGAGAATGTACAACTTCCTTTCCTGTTTGAGAACAATTCTCAAACTGCGGATCCAATCCACATAGTTGTTGCCATTCTCTTCTAACTTGTCCTTCTCAAGGACTGATCGCAGTGACAGAGTTTGATTAGTGTTTACAGCCATTGATCTACAAAGATATGCAACAAATATGAACACATATAAATACCTATTTCAATTAAGAGATTTAAATAACGTATTTCATAAATACTCCCACTAAATTATATAACCTTCTTATACAATCATGCATAATATAATTTAATAGGCTAAGACCCAACTTTAATTTAATTTCAAGTCGGCTATGGCACGACTGCTCAAAATTAAACTAAAAAGGTAGATAACATTTATCAATCATATCAACATATGACTCTTAGATCCTTTATGAGATTATAGACATCATATGTCACATGTTTCAATCTCATCTTATGCTTAGGCCCAAAACTGTTTTGATAGCTTAATTGAGTTCAACCATTTTAAACGTATAGCAATCACCGTTTGCTCATCTTGATCATACAAAGATAGAATTAATGTACCTCGCTATGGCATAGCCTACATAAAACTATCTGTGTACTCACAAGTGTTTAAAATGTGTGACATAAACAAACTCAAATTTCAATGAAGGTTCAATTTTCATGTTTATCAATTAACATGGCAAGGTTGATTCATGAAAATTATATGAGCATAATTATGAACATGGGATAATGCATCACAAATCACATTTGATGTTAACATCATAATTTCTAATCAATTAGGGTTTAATGATTCATGTAAAATCTCATTTAATATGAACATAATCCCTATAACAAACAATTTGTTCAAGATCTAGAAATTCATCAATTACTAGTACGTGGCATTGTAATCCAAAGTTATCCCACACTTCCAAGAAGTGCCTGTGGGGAAGTTTTTGGTTTCCAGCCCATATACTAAGTAATACTTCAAGACCCATATTCTAGATTAATCACATTAATCAAATAATTCAATTCATAATCATGGCATATCAAAATATACAATTACTTCCATAAGCAAATCTCATATAAATTCATATTCTAAATCATATTCATCATGAAAATTAACATAATCACATTATATAATTATCACAATTATCTAATATAAACATCATAAACGGGGCTCTGATACCACTGTTTGGTTTCGAGGGTCCATGCGCAGCGGAAGAATGCAAATTAACTCGAAAACCCGGAGCCTAGGATCCGTTCTAGATGATTAATTAAGAAGTATGAAATAGAAATACCAACCTTGGGTGCTTTTGTCGTTGATAAACGCGTTCCAACTCCAGATTGAAGAACTAGTGAATCCTCGATGAACGATCCTTGAATCACGAACGTTAGATCTTGATTGGCGAAGATCCTCTATGTGTATCCACGCGTTGAACGAACCCTAGAACAATTCTAGGTGGATTGCTAGATCCTTTGATTGAAACTCCTTTCAATCAATGAAGAAATATGGAATTGGTGTTTTGATTTCTCAATTCACAATTGAAAATCTCTCTCTTTTGTGTTTCTCTAAACCCAAAAAGTGAGTATCACTGCTAGGGCAACCAAGGGTTTGTATTTATACGTTATAAATATTTTCCCTTAGTGAAAACCCTAATTTTAAGTCAATTACGTATCAGTTCAGCGCCGACGGGACGACTCGTCCCCCAGGGCACGAGTCGTCCCCTTCCACAATGCTTCTGATACATTCGTCCCCTCTACGGGGAATAGTTGGTACAAAATCAGGGCACGAGTCGTCCCTATGGGCACGACTCGTCCCCATGGGCACGAGTCGTCCCTCAGATACACTCGTCCCAGGCCATGGGAATAGTTGGTTCTGGCCTGGGGACGAGTCGTCCCCTGTGTATAAAAACTCCATATTCTTCATTTTTGACAATTCGTTCGATGCGTGTGACCCCATAGGACTATATTATGTTGGTAATGAGTTCGATCACATCGATCCTCATAAGACATGAGCGGACTCTAGCAAGCCATCATGCCTACCCAAATAATATAATATCAAGTTCGATTTCCTATATAGAACATATCACAATCCAATTGTCACACAATGTTATATTGAACATGAGTCATGGTCTACGTCAACTCATATTGTTCAATGCTTTCTCGTTACTAAGTAAATTGATCAATCGAATGATATTAATCACATTAATTCATTCGGACATGGCCATGTACATCATCAATCTTACTTACGAGTGGCCTAGCAAACATCTCTCTTTACGAGGGACAAATTTCCATCTTAACTTATCATTCTTCCCAACAAGAATCCTATCATGCTAATAATAGCCCTTATTGTTATCCGGTTAAAGATAACGTTAAACTATATCAAACATAATATTCATCGAGTGGAAGACGATGATAATCTCAGGTCAAAGGATATCAATGATATAACTATATGAGATTTAATTATGACATTTGACCATGACATAAATCTCATAATGGGTCAAGTCCAGTACCTTGTTCTCTAACAAGTACCCATGAATTTAATGTGCATCTCTATGCATATAATGATCACGTGATTATCCATTAAACTTCATACTAGTACTTCATAAGTACTAGGGACACGATTATTAAAGTAAACATGTAAACACATATAATAATCAAAATGATAACAATCTCTTATATAAATGAATAAAGACATTACAAATAAGTCTATCTCTATAGGCCTAGGGCACTAACACCTACAGACGGTGCCTCTTACTCTCACTCTCAAGTCCGGCGTCAATCTCTATGGTCCAACACTCCGGCAATTTCAACCTACCACCTCCGTCAATTTCAGGTCAGTCTTCTACTCTTCTTACTCACCAACCACCGTCGCCACCCTCTGAATCGTCTCCACTTCCTCCTTCTCCTTTGGCCGCCTAGGCCCCGCCTAGGCCGCCTAACCCCGCCTAGGCCATCGAGCGCCTAATCTGGGCGACTTGAAGAAAATTGCGGCGGGAGGGTGCCGCCTAACTCCTAGACGGCGCCTAGACCGCGTTTTAGAACACTGTATTAGTATTAGCTAGTTAATTATAACAATTGCTATATATATGGTAACTATTAAATTTATTATTTAAGAAATAAATATTATTATAGTAAAATATAATTAGAAACATTAGTTTTCTAATACTTTAAAATATCTTATGTAATACTTAAATATTAGTTACTCATAATAGTTACTATATATATAGGTAGACGTTTAACTTATATAAATAAGATCACTATTACTAGCTAACTTTCTATTTGAGTTGATAGTTACTATATTAGTTAATTATAACTAGAAAATTACTTTTATAATACACAATAAATATATTATTCTACTAATAGATTATATATACATTATAGACTTTTATATTTTTAGCTAACAATATTTACTGATCATAATGTGTGCATATAGTATCAAAATTATTAATTTTCAAAGATCATAACTAATATTATTAATTCAATAATCTAAAAAATTAGAACTTAACTCATAACAATAATAATTTATTGTTATTATTCAAATTTCAATTGCCATAATAAGCACAAACTATGTACATCAAAACAAAAATTAACACAAATTGAACATAATTTTCTTGAATTTATAAATGTAAGCATTTTCATCCATATAAAATATACTTATATTACTAAAAAAATAAAGTTATTTTATCAAATAAAAATATAAACAAAACATAAAATATAAAATGCAAAAATTTGGCGAATTAGTTTTCTGTGCGCGGAACACGGATTGCCCCTGATAAGAGGAGAGTTACTCGTGGAATTAAGAGAATTGTTATTCACCTCCTCAAGTTTACTTAATACCCCTACATTACTATTTACAAAAAATGTCATTAATTGAAATGACTTTATTACCCTCATTAATATGTTGTACACCCGCAGTTGAGTTTGTTCAATATTACTTACTTTCTATTAAACGCACCCGCAAAATTTATTAAATTTCACTCCACTGCAAAACTAAAAACTTACCATTCTTTAAACGGCTCCTAATATTCCATAGTCTTTTTCTCTTCTCTTCTACACTTCTACAGTAAGCGAAAAAAAAAACCAACAAAATCTATCTCCCTCGTTCCTTTTACTCTATTTTACTGTATTGTTAAAGTTCAATTATGGATGGAACAACCTAAGATGATGATCAAGGCTTAAATGTAAGTATTTTTACACTACTACATATTTTTTTTGCTATGTTTTTGGTTTGTTAAAAAAAAACAGTTCGGCCAGTAGTTGCCGAACTTATTTGGATTGTTCGGTTACTATTGGCCGAACAATCTTCCAATGTTCAAACAGTCATGGCCGAACAATTAAACAATGTTCAGATAGCCTTGGCCGAACAATTGAACAATGTTCAGACAGCTGTGGCCGAACAAGTGAACAATGTTCAGACAGCTTTGGCCGAACATTTGAACAATGTTCAGAAAGTGTTGGCCGAACAATTGAACAATGTTCAGACAGTGTTGGACGAACATTTTAAACTTTATTAAATATACATGTAAGGTAACTTTTTATTTGAAAATATATTTGCAGTATACAAATGTATATTCAGACGATCATGAAATTGTTGAATTTGAAGATGCGATTCCAGACTTCACACATGTGTTCACAATGCCATTGTACTTTATTTCTCGGGAAAAATTATGTGAATGGGTGCGTGCTAAAGGAATGTAGAATGGTTTTGTTATTGTGATTGGTAAGTCTGATAATGGGTGTCGTAATACAAAACCTCGAATGGCTTTAACTTGTGAATGTAGCGGCATTTATCGTGAGTCAAAGAAAGTCTCCCAACTTTCTAAAGTAGCGGTTCAAAATCATGTTGGAATCGTAGAGGGAAAGATATCTAAGAAAAATAGAGATAGTGCAAAAAAGAAATGCGGATGTCCATTCAAGTTGATGGCTAGGCAAGTCAATAATGAAGGTGAATGGCAATTGGAAGTAGGATGCGGGGTTCACAATCATCCTATTGCAGATTCTATGGTGGGTCACTCTTTTGCAGGTAGAATGGTGAAACCGGAGGAGGAGCATGTCGTAGATATGTCACACGCGAATAGCCGTCCAAAGGATATTCTTTTTAGCTTAAAAGAGAAATTCCCAAATAACAAGTCCACGATTCGGATCGTATATAATGTATGCGTGAAAAACAAAGTAAATGAACGAGCAGGTCGATCAGAAGTACAACAACTCATTTTTATTATGTGGTTTTCGTTCTATCTCGAGGTTACTTGGACATGGATATGAATGGCCTATGGTTCGATCTCTATTATGGCAAGATTTATATGCTCATGGCGAATTATACGGTCCCATATTCATAGAACATGGTCGTGTCGAGGAAGTGAAACAAATTCTCAATTGTTATGAGACTTCTGCACCAGAAGGTCGTTGGTTTGATCTGCCAGATATGGGTTACTTGGTTGCATCTGTATTCAACGTTGCTCTTGTATGTTTAAGCAACAACATATTATACACATTTCTTCCTCTGCGAACCCCAATACCTAATAACCCAAAGCTTATTTGTATTGGGTACGTCAACGGAAATCACTACATTCAGGTACCATCAACTCTCAATATTATGTTTCAGGATTAGATGTATATTTATATGTTTATTTTGGATTCATTATTATAGCGTTGATATCATGTAGTTTCATTTGAAGGAAGGATGTCCATTACCACCTGTAGCCTACAAATGGCACTCAAGTAGTTATTTATGTGCAACATGATGGCTACAATACTATAGCGGGAGAATTGTAGAGAATTGATGTAATTTTGAACGTTATTGTACAAATAATATATTACTTTGGTACTATATCGTTGGTAATATGTTATTTGAGAGTGTTTTTTAGATTTATGTATTGGATAAATTTGATATTTTAGTTTATTTAGATTAATTGTTATTTGGTCATTAACATTAATAGTGAAAATATTAAGCAAATTTAATCACTAGTGAGTAAATTTAAAAAAAAAATTGAAAAAAATCGAAAAAATTAAGTTTGATGCAAATGGCTCTGTTTGGCAGCTATTAGCCGCCAGTCAACAGCTTGTCCGACCATTGTTGGCCGCCATATAAACCAAGGTTCGGTCAATGGTGGCCGCCAGGTAAGCTAATGTTCGGCCATTACTAGCCGTCATTTAAGCCAATGTTCGGCCATTATTGGCTGCCATTTAAGCCAATGTTTGGCCAACATTAGCCGCCAGTTGTATATTTGTTCGGCCACTCCCAGCCGAACTAAGCTCTTTCTCACTTAACCCGTCGAAAAATGAAAGGGGACTCATCTATTAAAAGAAAAGGAATCAGTTATGCGATATCACATGAAGATATTATATTTCCTTGATATATATCCTCTAACACAACCTAGATATATAACCATGGACAAACTTCAACAAAAGCTGAGTGCAATACCCTCAAAACTGCTGCTATTTGAAATAAATGACATTATGGGATGGAGGTAGTATACAAATAAAGCATAATATTACTAAAATGTTTGGTCAATGATTGCCGTACATGGACAAAATGTTTGGCTTCTTTCAATGCCAACAATTAATGATTACAAATAAACCACAATATGTTAAAACAAACTGTCAAACAAATTAAACTAAAATATGTTAAAACAAATTAAACATTACATAACTTAAAAATTATTCAAATTTAACACAAAGCTAATCACTAAGAAATTCAATGTCGCCTAGAACCACGTGGATGAGAAGTCGATGGTCCAATCTGCTACTCAGATGGAGCTGATAAAGATGTGTACGCCTAAGAAATGATTTGCATAGCCTCATCCAATGTAAGCGAGGGATCCCTGGATGACCATCTTTGAATAAGTGGTTCCACGCATCTATCCATTTCCCACGGATCTGGTAAAATAACTTCAGTGGTCCTCCGAACTGCGTGAGACCTTAATTCTACTGGGTCCACAACAGGATGTGAATGCTGGACATACCACTCAGAATAATCAGAAGTTGTCTGGTGTGGTATCCGAGCATGTGTGCCAACTTCCTCATCTGTGAGAACATACCTTTGCCAGTGACGGAAATATTCTGCAAATGTCTCCCACATAGAAGAATTCTTTGAGGCTGTTCTCGAAATAATGGTATGTGCAATAGGAAGTTCTGGAACTCTTTGAATATAACCAAACTGCCTCAATACCGTGTCCGGATGATATGGCTCAATGACGAATCCAATACATACACATCCACGATACAGAGCAACAGATGACCAAGGAAACTTCTCTCTCACATTAGGTGTATACGGAGTCCAAAAAACCTATAAATGTAAAAAAAAAAAAAGTTTCGGTAATCTATTGAAACTATTAAGAACATAAACAAAAATGAAATACATCATAAAATCCTTACATCTGTTCCCTTTAGTGTGTCAATCTTCTCCCGCTTAGACTTCAAAGAGTCAACCGATCTTCCTTGGTCCTTAGGTGGTGGCCACTTCATTGCAAGCGCCTGGATACCATCATATTCAATGCTATGATCAGGCCTAAAAGTAGGAAATCTCTCATATATCCATGCCTGCAAAATCACATACATTGATAATAAATATTACTAAATGTGTATAAACATAAAATATATTATATATTTTATTATTATTGAATAAGAAACATATAGGAGATATATACATAATATATTCAAGTAATAGTTACATACATCTAATAGCGTAACATAGCCAGCAATCTGTCTGCATCCGTGTCTGGATGCTTGCCCTAGTTGTCTGTAGAGAAAAGCCAAGGCTCCAGCTCCCCAAGCATACTCACCAACAGCCTGCTCATCTCTCAAAAACTCTAAATAACTGGGGCTCACACGATTCCCACTCTTGTCGGTAAACAATGTGCAACCTAATATGTATAACATGTATCCCTTCGCTGCATACGCACAAGTGGCAGGGTCATTTGATGTTAAGTCATCGTCAAATTTACTCCGCAACCACACAAGTTTAATGGACGCACCCCTAGAACATGCCATTGATTCTAAAGCCTCGTCCTTTGTCACTCCTAAGACTTCAGAAATAAGTGACACCGGTAACAACTCATATTTTTTCCATTGGAGATCAATGGACGGCCCTCAGTAGGAAGCCCGATAAGACACATCACATCATCTAATATGATGGTCATCTCCCTAAAGGGCAAATGGAAACTATTGGTTTCCGGATGCCACCGTTCCACAAAGGCACTCACTAACACCTTGTCTACGTCAGAATATGATAATTTTTTTACACGGTGAAAATGACACTTCTTAATGATACGGCGAACCTCGCGAGATGTTTCCGATCCCAAAATCCATTCTTTCATTTTTGTTGTGTGATTGATGCATTTCAATACCACACGCTCATTACCAATCCATATTCTGGATGCGACATGATTCCCATATGAATGAAGCAAATTATCCACCATTGGACCCCCAGGAAAAGGAAATGTACCAACTTCTACTTGGCCTTCTCTTTCTCCTCCCTCTTCCTCAATACCCTGCTCATTCCCACGATCAGCTTCCTCTTCACGGTGTACTTGGATACGCGATTCTTCCCTTTCTTTTCTGGTGGACACAGTTGGTCATTTTCCCCTCCTCGTGTATGACAAAAACTGTTGGGTTTCGAGGGTCCATGTGCAGATTAAGAATGCAAATTAACTCGAAAATCTGGAGCCTAGGATCCGTTCTAGATGATTAATTAAGAAAGATGAAGTAGAATAACCAACCTTGTGTGCTTTTGTCGTTGATAAACGCGTTTTAACTCCAGATTGATGAACTAGTGAATCCTCGATGAATGATCCTTGAATCACGAACGTTAGATCTTGATTGGCGAAGATCCTCTATGTGTAACCACGCGTTGAACGAACCCTAGAACAGTTCTAGGTGGATTGCTAGATCCTTTGATTGAAACTCCTTTCAATCAATGAAGAGTTATGGAATTGGTGATTTGATTTCTCAATTCGCAATTGAAAATCACTCTCTTTTGTGTTTCTCTAAACCCAAAACGTGAGTATGACTGCTAGGGCAACCAAGGGTTTGTATTTATACGTTATAAAAATTTCCCCTCGCGAAAACCCTAATTTTAAGTCAATTACGTATCAGTCCTGCGCCGACGGGATGACTCGTCCCCCAGGGCACGAGTCGTCCCCTTTCACAAAGCTTCTGATATAGTCGTCCCCTTTAAGGGGAATAGTTCATACAATTTCAGGGCACGAGTCGTCCCTATGGGCACGACTCGTCCCCATGGGCACGAGTTGTCCCTCAGGATACTCCCTCAGATTCACTCGTCCCAGGCCAAGGGAATAGTTGGTTCTGGCCTGGGGACGAGTCGTCCCCTGTGTACAAAAATCCATATTCTACATTTTTGATAATTCGTTCGATGCGTGTGACCCCATAGGACTATATTATGTTGGCAATGAGTTCGATCACATCGATCCTCATAAGACATGAGCGGACTCTAGCAAGCCATCATGCCTACCCAAATAATATAATATCAAGTTTGATTTCCTACATAGAACGTATCACAATCCCATTGTCACGCGATGTTATATTGAGCATGAGTCATGGTCCACGTCAACTCATATTGTTCAATGCTTTCTCGTTACCAAGTAAATTGATCAATCGAATGATATTAATCACATTAATTCATTCGGACATACGGAATATGTACATCATCAATCTTACTTACGAGTGGCCTAGCAAACATCTCTCTTTACGAGGGACAAATTTCCATCTTGACTTATCATTCTTCCCAACAAGAATCCTATCATGCCAATAATAGCCCTTATTGTTATCCGGTTAAAGATAACGTTAAACTATATCAAACATAATATTCATCGAGCGGAAGACGATGATAATCTCAGGTCAAAGGATATCAATGATATAACTATATGAGATTTAATTATAACATTTGACCATGACATAAATCTCATAATGGGTCAAGTCCAGTATCTTGTTCTCTAACAAGTATCCATGAATTTAATGTGCATCCATATGCATATAATCATCACATGATTATCCATTAAACTTCATACTAGTGCTTCTTAAGTACTAGGGACACGATTATTAAAGTAAACATGCAAACATATATAATAATCAAAATGATAACAATCTCATATATAAATGAATAATGACATTACAAATAAGTCTATCTCTATAGTCCTAGGGCACTAACACCTACAGTCTCCCACTTGCACTAGGCCCAATCATTCATGTATCTTATACCCATGGACCTAACATGACCATCATGTTTAGCTTGTAGTAAAGGCTTGGTGAGAGGGTCCGCAATGTTGTCATCCGTAGGTACCTTGCATATCTTGACGTCTTCCCTTTCACAGATTTCTCGAATGAGGTGGAAACATCTCAGAATGTGATTGGATCGTTGATGCGACCTTGGTTCTTTTGCTTGGGCAATAGCACCATTATTGTCACAATAAAGTTCTATCGGGTTAGTGATGCTCGGAATGACTTCTAAGTCACTAACGAACTTCTTGATCTAAACCGCCTCCTTAGCCGCATCCGATGCTGCTATGTATTCGGCTTCGGTTGTAGAATCAGCAGCAGTGCTTTGCTTGAAACTCTTCCAACAAATGGCAGCTCCATTTAGCATAAACACGAACCCAAACTGCGATCTAAAGTCATCTTTGTCGGTTTGAAAGCTTGCATCTGTGTAACCCTTTACAACCAGATCATCTTCCATTCCTCCAAATACCAAGAATACATCCTTAGTTCTTCTCAAGTACTTAAGGATATTCTTGACTGCTATCCAATGGTTCTCACCAGGATCAGACTGGTATCTACTCGTCATGCTCAGAGCATACGAGACATCAGGTCTAGTACATAACATGGCATACATGATAGACCCAATTGCCGAAGCATATGGAATATCACTCATCCTCTTTCGCTCATCATTTGTCTTAGGACAATGAGTCTTGCTAAGAGTAATGCCATGTCCCATTGGCAAGTTCCCTCTCTTAGAATTTTCCATACGGAATCTTCTAAGGACCTTGTCAATATATGTACTTTGACATAAACCAATCATCCTTCTTGATCTATCTCTATAGATCTTGATACCAAGGATATAAGCCGCTTCACCCATATCTTTCATTGAGAAACATTTTCCTAACCAGGCTTTGATGTACTTCTCAAGTGCAGGAACATTATTTCCAATGAGCAAGATGTCATCGACATATAACACCAGAAATAGTACTATGCTTCCACTTATTTTCTTGTATACACAAGGCTCATCTTCGTTTTTGATGAAGCCAAACTCTTTGACTGATTCATCAAAACGTAGATTCCAAACCTCTCGGAAGCTTGCTTCAATCCATAAATGGATCTCTGCAACTTACATACTTTATTAGAATTCTTTGGATCGACAAACCCTTCAGGCTGTATCATGTATACATCCTCAAGTAGGTTTCCGTTAAGAAACGCTGTTTTGACATCCATTTGCCATATCTCATAGTCATAATATGCGGCTATGACAATTAAGATTCTAATACACTTAAGCATTGCTACCGGAGAAAAAGTTTCATCATAGTCAATACCATGAATCTGCCTATACCCCTTAGCAACAAGCCTAGCCTTATAAGTATGTACCTTTCCATCCATGTCGGTTTTCTTTTTGAAAACCCATTTGCACCCTATGGTTTTTACACCTTCAGGTGGATCAATCAAGTTCCAAACTTGATTATCGTACATGGATTTGATCTCGGATTCCATGGCTCCTAGCCACTTGTCCGAATCAGGAGTGACATCGCCTCTTGATAGGGAGTAGGTTTCATCATTCTCAATGATTTCTACTTCGTTACTTTCCGTCATGAGAAATCCATATCTCTCGTGTTCGGATCGTATCCTATCCGACCTGCGAAGAACTTGTGTATCTTGAACCGGTTCCACAACAAATTGTGGAATTTGGTTCCGTCTCTACTATTGGTTCCTTGTCATTTTCTGGTTCTTGAATTTCTTCAAGATCAATTTTACTCCCACTAGTTTCTTTAGAGAGAAACTCTTTCTCTAGAAAGACACCATGTCGAGCAACAAACACTTTGTTCTCGGATAGGTTGCAAAATTGATATCCTTTCGTTTCCTAAGGATAACCAACGAAAATACATTTATCGGATCTGGGTGCAAGCTTATTTTCAGAAACCAATTTATTTACATAAGCTTCACATCCCCAAATCTTTATGAAAGATAAACTAGATTTTCTTCCATGCCACAACTCATGTGGGGTTTTAGGAGCCGATTTAGTAGGGACCTTATTAAGTGTGAAAGCAGCTGTTTCCAGTGCATGTCCCAAAAAGGAAATAGGAAGGTTAACTTGACTCATCATCGATCGAACCATATCTAATAGAGTTCGATTTCTCCTCTCGGACACACCATTCCATTGTGGTGTTCCGGGTGGAGTAAGTTCTGAAACAATTCCACAACTTTTAAGATGATCGTCAAATTCTTGGCTTAAATATTCACCACCTCGATCGGATCGAAGTGTTTTAATAGTTTTGCCAAGTTGATTTTGTACTTCATTTTGAAATATTCTAAATATCTCAAATACTTCACTTTTGTACTTCATCAGATAGACATAGCCATATCTTGATAAGTCATCAGTGAACGTTATGAAGTACCGAAATCCTCCCCTAGCAATGCTATTCATTGGTCCACATACATCAGTATGTATGAGAGCCAACAAATCACTAGCCCTTTCACTACTCTTAGTAAAAGGTGCTTTAGTCATCTTGCCCAATAAACAAGATTCGCAAACATCATATGATTCATAATCATATGAGTCTAAATATCCATCTTTATGGAGTTTAGAGACGCGTTTCTCATTTATGTGACCAAGACGGCAATGCCATTTAAATGTTTTGTTCACATTGTTTGGTTTAGATTTCTTATTTACATGATAGACATTTTCAACATTATTTTCATCATCTAAGACATAAAGGCCATTAAAAGAATGAGCAATACAATAAAGCATATCATTCAAATAAATGGAAAATTTCTTATTCTTAATAAGAAAACTATAACCTTCATTGTCTAAACAAGAAATTGAAATAATGTTTCTGCTCAAATCCGGAACATAATAGCAATTATTTAAAACTAATATTAGTCCACTAGGTAAAGCGACTTCATAAGTCCCTACGGCTAATGCAGCAACTCTTGCTCTATTTCCAACACGTAGGTCTACTTCACCTTCTTTGAGTGACCTTCTATTCTTTAGTCCCTGCACATTTAGGCAAATGTGAGATCCACATCCGGTATCTAATACCCAAGAACTAGAAGTAGAAAGTAGAATATCTATCACATAGATACCTGAAGTCATGGCAATCTCATTGCCCTTCTTCTTCAGTCCTTCCTGATAAGCTTTGCAGTTACGCCTCCAATGCCCAGTTTCCTTGCAATGGTAGCAAACCGCATTCTTTTGGGATTTGGGTTGAGGCTTCTCAACAACGACAACCTTTGCCTCCGGTTTAGCAACTTTTGCCTTAACCTTGGTTTTCTTGAACCCCTTTCCTTTATTCACCATCAACACTTGAATGGTTTTCTTGGCGATATTGTTCTCTGCATTCTTAAGCATCCCATCCAGTTCAGACAGAGATTTATTCATCCCGTTCATGTTATAATTCATAACGAACTGATTATAACTTTCAGGGAGTGAATGCAATATCATATCCGTAGCCAGTTCCAACTGGATAGGATATCCAAGCCTCTCAAGATGTTCGAGGTGACCCTTCATCTTCAACACATGAGGCCAAACAGGTTGTCCTTCAATCATCTTACATGAATGAAGAGCCTTCATGGTGTCAAACCTTTCCTGACGTGCTTGCAACTGAAACATTTCCTTCAAATGATTTCCCAAATCATAAGCATCCATGTGTTCAAGGTCCTTCTGAAGGGCCTTACACATGGTAGCGAGCATCAAGCAACCAACATCAATAGAATCATCCATATGCTTCTTATGTTGATCCTTTTCAGCTCGAGTTGCATTAGCAGCAGGCTCGGGTGGAACGGGTCCATCGAGAATGTACAACTTCCTTTCCTGTTTGAGAACAATTCTCAAACTGCGGATCCAATCCACATAGTTGTTGCCATTCTCTTCTAACTTGTCCTTCTCAAGGACTGATCGCAGTGACAAAGTTTGATTAGTGTTTACAGCCATTGATCTACAAAGATATGCAACAAATATGAACACATATAAGTACCTATTTCATTTAAGAGATTTAAATGACGTATTTCATAAATACTCCCACTAAATTATATAACCTTCTTATACAATCATGCATAATATAATTTAATAGGCTAAGACCCAACTTTAATTTAATTTCAAGTCGGCTATGGCACGATCAAGCTCAAAATTAAACTAAAAAGGTAGATAACATTTATCAATCATATCCACATATGACTCTTAGATTCTTTATGAGATTATAGACATCATATGTCACATGTTTCAATCTCATCTTATGCCTTAGGCCCAAAACTGTTTTGATAGCCTAATTGAGTTCAACCATTTTAAACGTATAGCAATCACCGTTTGCTCATCTTGATCATACAAAGATAGAATTAATGTACCTCGCTATGGCATAGCCTACATAAAACTATCCGTGTACTCACAAGTGTTTAAAATGAGTGGCATAAACAAACTCAAATTTTAATGAAGGTTCAATTTTCATGTTTATCAATTAACATGGCAAGGTTGATTCATGAAAATTATATGAGCATAATTATGAACATGGGATGATGCAACACAAATCACATTTGATGTGCAATTACTAGTACGTGGCATTGTAATCCAAAGTTATCCCACACTTCCAAGAAATGCCTGCGGGGAAGTTTTTGGTTTTCAGCCCATATACTAAGTAATATTTCAAGACCCATATTCTAGATTAATCACATTAATCATATAATTCAATTCATAATCATGGCATATCAAAATATACAATTACTTCCATAAGCAAATTCTATATAAATTCATATTCTAAATCATATTCATCATGAAAATTAACATAATCACATTATATAATTATCATGATTATCTAAAATAAACATCATGAACGGGGCTCTGATACCACTGTTGGGTTTTGAGGGTCCATGCGCAGCGGAAGAATGCAAATTAACTCGAAAACCCGGAGCCTAGGATCCGTTCTAGATGATTAATTAAGAAAGATGAAGTAGAATAACCAACCTTGTGTGCTTTTGTCATTGATAAATGCATTCCAACTCTAGATTGATGAACTAGTGAATCCTCGATGAACGATCCTTGAATCACGAACGTTAGATCTTGATTGGCGAAGATCCTCTATGTGTATCCACGCGTTGAACGAACCCTAGAACAGTTCTAGGTGGATTGCTAGATCCTTTGATTGAAACTCCTTTCAATCAATGAAGAATTATGGAATTGGTGATTTGATTTCTCAATTCGCAATTGAAAATCACTCTCTTTTGTGTTTCTCTAAACCCAAAACGTGAGTATGACTGCTAGGGCAACCAAGGGTTTGTATTTATACGTTATAAAAATTTTCCCCTCGCGAAAACCCTAATTTTAAGTCAATTACGTATCAGTCCAGCGTCGACGGGACGACTCGTCCCCCAGGGCACGAGTCGTCCCCTTTCACAAAGCTTCGATACAATGTCCCTTTTAAGGGGAATAGTTCATACAATTTCAGTGGCACGAGTCGTCCCATGGGCACGACTCGTCCCTTACGGGCACCGCCGTCCCTCAGATACTCCCTCAGATTCACTCATCCTGCAAAGTGGAATAGTTGGTTCTGGCCTGGGGACGAGTCGTCCCCTGTGTACAAAAATCCATATTCTTCATTTTTTACAATTCGTTCGATGCGTGTGACCCCACAGGACTATATTATGTTGGCAATGAGTTCGATCACATCGATCCTCATAAGATATGAGCGGACTTTAGCAAGCCATCATGCCTACCCAAATAATATAATATCAAGTTCGATTTCCTACATAGAACATATCACAATCCCATTGTCACGCGATGTTATATTGAACATGAGTCATGGTCCACGTCAACTCATATTGTTCAATGCTTTCTCGTTACCAAGTAAATTGATCAATCAAATGATATTAATCACATTAATTCATTCGGACATGGCCATGTACATCATCAATCTTACTTACGAGTGGCATAGCAAACATCTCTCTTTACGAGGGACAAATTTCCATCTTGACTTATCATTCTTCCCAACAAGAATCCTATCATGCCAATAATAGCCCTTATTGTTATCTGGTTAAAGATAACGTTAAACTATATCAAACATAATATTCATCGAGTGGAAGATGATGATAATCTCAGGTTAAAGGATATCAATGATATAACTATATGAGATTTAATTATGACATTTGACCATGACATAAATCTCATAATGGGTCAAGTCCAGTACCTTGTTCTCTAACAAGTACCCATGAATTTAATGTGCATCCATATGCATATAATCATCACATGATTATCCATTAAACTTCATACTAGTGCTTCTTAAGTACTAGGGACACGATTATTAAAGTAAACATGCAAACATATATAATAATCAAAATGATAACAATCTCATATATAAATAAATAATGACATTACAAATAAGTCTATCTCTATAGGCCTAGGGCACTAACACCTACAAAAACTACAAAAGCAAATGAGAAAAAAAAACAATAACTTTAATAGTGAAAATATTGAGCAAATTTAATCACTAGTGAGTAAATTAAAAAAAAAATTGACAAAACTAAGTTTAGATTGAATTGGCTCTGTTCGGCAGGCTTAGGCCGCCAATCAACAGACTGTCCGGCCAAACCTGGCCGCCAGATCAACCAATGTTCGATCGAAGAGTGCCGCCATGTAAGCCAATGTTCGGCCAAAAGATGCCGCCAATTGAATATTTGTTCAGCCAGCTTCAGCCGAACTAAGGCATGTTGTTCGGTTAATGGTTGCCGAACTAAGGATGTTGTTTCGGCCTCTGTCAGCCGCCAATGGAGAATCTGCGCGGCCAATCAGAGCCGACACTAGCCAAACCATGATTTTGAACCCAAATCTTTATAACTTTAATTTTTCATGCATTCTTGAAACTTCTTGAAACAAGTTAAACATATAACTTCAATTTTGAATTTTAATTTTGAAAGAGAAACTTACCGCTGGACGACATTCCCTTAGTAGCAGTTGTTTCTTGTTCTTGGATAAGATGTTACTCCTCCCTTAATATTACCCAAATGACAAGGATTCACTCACTAAAATTGAAGAGAAAAAAAAAAAGGCAAATATTACTAGGGTTTAAGGCGCTATCCCAAACTGATTTTGATTTCTTTGATTTTTTTTTTTTTTTGCCTCGTGTGTTAGTACGTGTAAGTGGGGTGGGGTGGGGTAAGTATGGGTATATTTTGATAGTTTAGGGGGTATTTATTGAGGGTTTAAAAAGGATATAATAATAATAATGGGAGTGTAATTTTAAGTTTTAGAATTAAACTTAATATTGCGGGGTTATTGGGTTATTAAGTAAACTTGCGGGAGCCTAAAAAGAAAAGAAAAGCAAAGAGGCCGGCTGAGGGTCGAGTGTTTTGGCAGAGTGGACTAAGCAAGGAAAGAAACAGAGCTATGGAGAAGGTAAACGATGGGGAAGAAAAGAAAGTGGAAGAGCAGGTGGTGACGCCGTGGGAAGTGGCGGCGAAAGACGGCGGAAAAATTGACTATGATAAGCTTATCGACCAATTCGGCTGTCAGAGGATCGACCAATCCATCGTTGATAGAGTTCAACGCCTCACCGGCCGCCCTCCTCACGTCTTCCTCCGTCGCGGCGTTTTCTTTGCTCACAGGTTTTCTTACCCTCAATGCTCTCCACCCTTACCCTTTTCCGGAAATGAATCGAAAACCCATTTTCATAGGCAGCTATGATTTTTCTCAAATCGTAGATTAGTGTTCGACTAATTGACTGAATGAACATTTTCTCGTAAAAATTCCATTTCATATGGAGTCATTTTTTTTTTCTATCATATTGTAGATATAATGTATGACCAATTGACTGAATGAATGAACAGGGATTTCAATGACATATTGGATGCATATGAGAGAGGGGAAAAGTTCTATTTGTATACGGGGAGAGGCCCTTCTTCGGAAGCTTTGCATTTGGGACATCTTATTCCCTTCATGTTCACCAAGTATGCTCCCTCCTTTTATTTGTTCCATTTTATTTTTTGTTTTAACTTTTCAAGTCCTATTTGTAAAGAAGAAACACAAAAAACACCCAAGACAATGATTCTTTTACGCAATGAGGTTTTATTAGCAAGACTGAAGGACAGAAGGTTGAAGAGTATTTGTAAAGTGGTGTCAGCCATCTACTTGTGCCCAAAACTGAATCAATACGTCCGGAAATATGAGTAGCGAATAGGCACGAAGAGTGGTTATGATTTGATCTTGAATTGCCCAACCGGATGTATCTTGTCTCCAAAACCCTCAACTTTTCTATGCATACGAGCGAGTGACAGAATAGTGGGAACCATTTCATTCAAGAATCTGAAAAGAAGAGCATTATTTGCTGCTTCTACAAAAATTATGTTCCATATTCCTTTCTCCCTATGATGTGTTGATGAGTAAATCTCCCAAAACAACCTTAACACTTTTTCCTTGTTAATGTATATAAAAAAGGGATTTGTGATCAAGTTGTATGTTAAACTCCCAATTTGAATCACAATCTGCACACATAATAAGGAAGGAATTTGACAAGTTTATCTCCTCTATTAGTCCATAATTTATTATTCACGAAAATAAGAACCAATTCTCCTAAATTAAAGTGATCATGGACTAATAGATGAGATAAACTTGTAAAATTCCTTTTTGGTTTAAAAAACATAAAAATTCACTCGTGAATTCTTCCGAATCATGTTAAGTGAGAAAACAGAGGGGGTGACAATGTATTTCCAAGCATTAACAAAGATAAATACTCATACATGATACCTGTTTGACGTTTTTACTGATTTCTCTCAGCCTTTACGATTCGTGATACTCAGAGGACCCTTCAAAAGTACCCATGTAATACCCCGTTATTTTCTTTTATTTCCCTTTATTATTTTATTTCTTTATTTAATTGAGTTATTAAACAAATATGTTACCTTTCCTAGATGGACTAGGATAAGTGGGCTAGGTTGACCAAGCTTGGGTTATTTAAGTTAAGTTGGACTCCTTAACCTTGTGGGCTTAAGTAACCTAATTAAACTTTACAACCAAACTAACCTAGGATTATAAAAACCTAGCTATATATACTCCTTTCCTAACCTAGCAACCATCGGTTACTTTCCACCGTTAATAAGAATAGAGAGAGAGGAAGGCGGCACAAAATAGCCGAATAGAGAGAGAAACCGTGAGAGAGAGGGGGAGCAGCCGTGAGTTTCTGAGAAGGAAGGAGAGGAGCGGCCGGAGAATCCAAGGAAGAAGAAGAAGAAACTCTTCTTGGTGTTTGAAGATCCAATACAAGGTAAACCTAATTCCTTTTTTGTAGTCCTTAAACCCTTGAATTGATAACTAGGGTTTGGGCATGTTTTATGTGTTTAATGCGTGCTAAGGTATAATGGAAACTAGGGTTTAGTATGTTTTCGAGGAGCGCGTGCATGGTACGCGCGCTGTGTGTGGCGTGGTCTCGTGTGGGTGCAAAAGGTTGTGTGTTTGATGTGAGCAGGTGGAGGATCTTTGCGGTGCCGCGCGTGTGCTGCTGCTGGGCCGGGCGCGCGTACAGTGGCGTGTGGTACTTCTTGTAATGGGCACAAGTGTGTGCAAGGCACAGAAGTGCTGTTGAGGCATGCCGTGTCAGGCCGGTCAGTGTAAGTTGTGTTAAGTTAGGGTTAGGGTGAGTTAGTGTGTGTTTATCATATATAATGGAATTGAATAAGGTTTGGAGGCCTAGAAACCCTAAGGATAAATTGAGAAACCAAAAAGAGGATATTAGTTAAACTTGGAAGGAGTTAAAGAGGAGTAACTCATAGGTTAACAAGATGATTAAAATTTGGGTAATGAAAGTAAATAGGAAATTCTTTTACCCTAAGAAGTATTCTTATGCATGATTGTATATTCGTGCGCGTGGAGCATTTTTGGAAATACTAAGCAACGCTAAGGTAAGGGATTACGTTCTTAGTTACTTGGTTTCATTCCTTTGTTCGAAATCCATTCTCTGTTTTTATAAAAGTTACATCTACCTATGTGTGGCTGGTAGTGTTTTGAAAATATATCCATTTCGTCGTGTTATTGTTCTTTGGATATTCACCCTTTTGATATGTTATTGTTCAATTGGGATATCATGAGTATGATTGTTATTGTTAATTGTTGTGTTCTTGATCATATGAACATTTTCAAAAGTTAACAAGGTAAGAGTTTTGTGAAAGTAAAAAGGTAAAGTTATCCAATCGTCCTGAGTAGGACTTACAGTTATCCATAGTTCTGAAAAAGGACAAGCGGACCCTTACACAGTTATCCCAAATTCCTAAGAAGGACGAATGGGACCCTATTACATTGCTTGATGAAGTGGTGTAGGTTATCATGATATACCGGTAAATTGGGTGCAGTCAGTAGAAACCCGGGCCCTGAGTACGGCTAGTAACTGCTTAATCCCTAAAGTATGTGATTAGATTGAAGTAAAGTAAAGTATGTAGAGGTGAAATATTTTGCAAAGTGTTTTGTGGGATAAAGTGTAATATGTGTGAAACGTTTGAAAGTTATGATTGAAAAATTACTTTTTGAACTGTATTTTGAATATTCCATTCTTGAATAACTATCCGTTCATTGAATCATTCGTTGTTCGCGTTCCTTCGGTCACCTCTTCCTTAATAACCAGAGAGGCCCCGTATAAACTTACCGAGCATTGTTCGCTCGTCCCTTTCCCATTATTTTCTTTCAGGTAATAAGTAGGAAGTTGGACCGTCGCAAGAATCGTGGTGGGAGTTGTTCAAGTAGTTTCTTTTTGTTAAGTAGTTTAGTTGCCGAGCTAGTGGGTTGTACTAGCCGTTAAACTTTATGTCGTTATCCACATTTAAGGTATTTCGAATTGTAGTTAGTATTTGAATTATGGTTTTAGTTGCCGTTGGAGGATATTTTATTATTAAATAAGTATTATTGTTATTTGTGGAAAGTTGGGGTCGTTATAGTTGGTATCAGAGCAATGACTTTAGGTCACATGGGAGATCTTAGATGTTAAGACTGTTGGAAGAGAATAGTACTTAACCATTATTGGGTCTACCTAGAACTTTCTATTTTGGGAAACTTTCTATACTGGGAACTTTTTATTCTTGGAAATTCTATTTTGGGAATCTGGTGATAAGACAAAGGAGTAGCCTTAATAAGAATGATGAGGTCTTGTCGAGGAAAGTTAGAGAAAACTTCTTTTGGGATTACGAATGCCTAAGTATGATGTATACTATGTGTTTGAGTTTTACCCCGTGATACTAATGAGAGTTATTTCTTACTTGTAAGAAATGGATCAAAGAAAGAAGTATGGAGTAAGGAAGCTCAAGTATGGACTTCGCGTGAGAGGCACACTCAATAAGTATGTTGCAAAGGTGAAGCAACAATAAGAGATAGTACAGCTTCGTGAATTGAATGAAGTAACAATGGCTGGGTATGAGGATGCTATGGATGATCTCTATAATGTGAATGAGGAATGGGAAACCATTACGCAGCTATTAAGTTAAGCTGATGAAAGGCTAGAACTTACCAAGAATAAGCTAGACCAGACAAGAGCCAAGTTGATTGAGAGGGAAGATTACATTGATCGTATCAAGGAAGAATACTATGTGATGTTCAATGAGTTGGAAGATCGAAAGGCGGAGTTAGCTACTATACACTCCGAAGGAAATCCAGTTGTTCCTGAAGTGCCTGCTGTGCAAATGGAGGGAAGCGAAGCCCTTCCAATAGTGGTTAAGGATGATAGTCAAGCTGAAGTGCAAGTTCGTAGGTTTCGTGGTAGACCAAAAGGATCGTTGGGAAGACCTAGAGTGCCAAGCGAATGGCTTAGGAAATCAAAGCATATACATTACGAGAACCAAGTTGGAGTGTACCTGCTACCAGGTCATTCGTGGCTCTTGCATCTCTAGCAGTCATAGTGAACACACGTCCACGGCCACCAATATTACCCTTATCATTACTCTTTGCTCCTTGCGCATGTGTGTCTCTTTTCGGTTCTGGGCATTTCCACTGCGGATGCCTAATCTTTTCACAGTTGTAACATTTCCTATCTTTGTACTTACACGCATCGATCTTATGACTTCCACCACACGCAGTGCAGACTTCCATTGCTCCACGCTCTTGAGCCTTGCCTTTATCACTAGCATAACGGTTTTCAGAATTTCGAGTAGGATACTTACTAGCAACACGGTCACGATCATGACTTTCTTCGGTAGCTTTCCTCTTACCATAACTGTCTCGGTTCCGATCACCAAACCGTCCCTTCGACTCACTTGAATCTTTACTAGTAGACTTCTCAATAGACTTTTTCCTTTCATTTCTTTTGTTGCTATAGTCATCAGATTCTTTCTCTACCACCCTTGCCCTATTCAGGACCAAACCATAAGTAGCCAACTGCGGAGGCGTGATTCTGAACCGAATTCTGTCACTTAGACCAGCTTCAAACTTCCTAGCCTTTTGTTCCTCGCTATCAAAGAATGTAGGTGCAAACTCCATTAACTCAGTAAACATCGCACAATACTCATCAACCGTCGTACTCCCTTGAGTGAGCATCATGAACTCCGCCACTTTGGCATTACGAACACTTGTAGGGTAGTACTTTTCATTGAACATCGTCTTGAACATCTCCCATGTGAAATTTCCAGTTCCGCGAGCCGTTGTCGCCCTTTTCTCGGCCTCCCACCAAGTATGAGCCGCTCCTTTCAACACAAATGTGGCAAAAATAACCTTCTGTTCTGGGGTACAGTTTAGCGTACCAAAAAATCTTTTCCATTGTTCTTAATCCGGTCCTCGGGCTTCTCCTTTAGGACTACCGAGAAGAAAGAGAAAGAGTCCAGGATTCCTCTTTTGAAATTGTTCCGGGTCTCTCAATGGTACATGTTGAGGTTGGGGTGGTGGTTGCGCTTGTGCCAATTGAGCCACTACTTGTCCAATATCAGTCATCGTTTGGGTCAGAGTTTGCAACAGATTGGCCATGTTCGGATCCACCTGGCCTTGGTTATCAGCACTTCCAGCGTTGCGAGCATTGCTACGGTTCCCGTTTCTCGACATCCGAGGTTAAGAAAGACTATAATGATTACTCTTTACAATACTACATAAAAGGTGTTCTATTACTTACACATATTTTATACTTAACTTGGTCTTTCATCATTTCATCAGACCAATCCTACACACACATCGGTCTTACACTAGACCTTTCACTGCATCAGCCTTGTACTAGGCTTTTCACTTCACTTTGGTCATTTTACAAGACCAATCACATATTCTCAGTTCACAAATACGGTGAATGATATAAATACAAAAACAAGGTAGGGGAATTACTAAAACTAATACTTTATTTCATAACTATAAAGTAAAAATAACAAATCCTAGTCTAGAATTCAAAACATAACTATCTAACTAACACATTGTAAAACAAATGAATTAAATACTTCTAAACTCAAGTTCATTTCATCAATCTTGAAGATTTCCTAAGCCATTCACTTGGCACTCTAGGTCTTTCCAACGATCCTTTTGGTCTACCACGAAACCTACGAACTTGCACTTCAGCTTGACTATCATCCTTAACCACTATTGGAAGGGCTTCGCTTCCCTCCATTTGCACAACAAGCACTTCAGGAACAACTGGATTTCCTTCGGCGTGTATAACAGCTAACTCCGCCTTTCGATCTTCCAACTCATAGAACATCACATAGTATTCTTCCCTGATACGATCAATGTAATCTCCCCTCTCAATCAACTTGGCTCTTGTCTGGTCTAGCTTATTTTTGGTAAGTTCTAGCCTTTCATCAGCTTGACTTAACTACTGCGTAATGGTTTCCCATTCCCCATTCACATTATAGAGATCATCCATAGCATCCTCATACCCAGCCATTGTTACTTCATTCAATTCACGAAGCTGTACTATCTCCTCTTATTGTTGCTTCACCTTTGCAACATACTTATTGAGTGTGCCTCTCACGCGAAGTCCATACTTGAGCTTCCTTACTCCATACTTCTTTCTTTGATCCATTTCCTACAAGTAAGAAATAACTCTCATTAGTATCACGGAGTAAAACTCAAACACATAGTATACATCATACTTAGGCATTCGTAATCCCAAAAGAAGTTTTCTCTAACTTTCCTCGACAAGACCTCATCATTCTTATTAAGGCTACTCCTTTGTCTTATCACCAGATTCCCAAAATAGAATTTCCAAGAATAGAAAGTTCCCAATATAGAAAGTTTCCCAAAATAGAAAGTTCTAGGTAGACCCAATAATGGTTAAGTACTATTCTCTTCCAACAGTCTTAACATCTAAGATCTCCCATGTGACCTAAAGTCATTACTCTGATACCAACTGTAACGACCCTAACTTTCCACAAATAACAATAATACTTATTTAATAATAAAATATCCTCCAACGGCAACTAAAACCATAATTCAAATACTAACTACAATTCGAAATACCTTAAATGCGGATAACGATATAAAGTTTAACGGCTAGTACAACCCACTCAAATTTCCTAAGAACTAAACTACTTAACAAAAAGAAACTACTTGAACAACTCCCACCATGATCCTTGCGACGGTCCAACTTCCTACTTATTACCGGAAAGAAAATAATGGTAAAGGGATGAGCGAACAATGCTCAGTAAGTTTATACGGGGCCTCTCCGGTTATTAAGGAAGAGGTGATCGAAGGAACGCGAACAACGAATTATTCAATGAACGGATAGATATTCAAGAATGAAATATTCAAAATACAGTTCAAAAAGTAGTTTTTCAATCATAACTTTCAAACGTTTCACACATACTACACTTTATCTTACAAAACACTTTGCAAAATATTTCACCTCTATATACTTTACTTTACTTCAATCCAATCACATACTTTAGGGATTAAACAGTTACTAGCCGTACCCAGGGCTCGGGTTTCTACTCACCGCACCCAATTTACCGGTATATCATGATAACCTACACCACTTCATCAAGCAATGTAATAGGGCCCCATTCGTCCTTCTTAGGAATTTGGGATAACTGTAAGGGTCCACTTGTCCTTTTTCAGAACTATGGATAACTGCAAGTCCTACTCGGGACGATTGGATAACTTTACCTTTTTACTTTCACAAAACTCTTACCTTGTTAACTTTTGAAAATGTTCATATGATCAAGAACACAACAATTAACAATAACAATCATACTCATGATATCCCAATTGAACAATAATATATCAAAAGGGTGGATATCCAAAGAACGATAACACGACGGAATGGATATATTTTCAAAATACTACCAGCCGCATAGGTAGATGTAACTTTTATAAAAACAGAGAATAGATTCCGAACAAAGGAATAAAACCACGTAACTAAGAACGTAATCCCTTACCTTAGCGTTGCTTAGTATTTCCAAAAATGCTCTATGCGCACGAAATACCTCTAGTGATAGATACACCGATTAAAGAATCAATTCCGGTCACATCTGTGTTTAAGAAGTGCCCTTTGAGAGTAGGCGATAGAGAACTCGAGGTTGATCTCATTAGACTAGATCTCTGTGAATTTGATATCATCTTGGGTATGGATTGGCTAGCTGCATATCATGCCAAGGTGGATTGTTTTAAGAAGGAAGTTAATTTTGTGTTACCATCCGGAGAAGAGTTTTGTTTTCGAGGATCACAGCCGAGAGTCCGAACGGGCCTGATTTCTGTAATGAAACTCGTAAGATGTTAAGGAAAGGTTGTGACGGATTCCTGGCATATCTGGGCGAAACAAGCAAGAAGGATGTGGCTATAGAATCTCTTTCTGTAGTTAGAGATTTCAAGGATGTCTTTCCAGAAGACTTACCGGGAGTACCACCGGAGCGAGAAGTGGGGTTTTCGATAGATCTAGCACCGGAGACTGTACCAATTTCGAGAGCGCCGTATAGAATGGCTCCGTTAGAACTCAAAGAATTGAAGAAGCAATTGCAAGAATTGTTAGAGAAAGGTTTGATAAGGCCGAGTGTATCACCGTGGGGTGCACCAGTGTTGTTCGTGAAAAAGGACGGATCGATGAGGCTATGTATCGACTATCGAGAACTGAACCGTGTGACGATTAAGAACAAGTATCCACTGCCAAGGATTGACGATTTGTTTGATCAACTTCAAGAGCGTGTTATTTCTCGAAGATTGATCTGCGTTCTGGTTATCACCAATTGAGAGTGAAGAAGGGGGATATAGCAAAGATGGCTTTTAGGACAAGGTACGGTCATTACAAGTTTTTGGTGATGCCATTTGGTTTGACAAATGCACCTGCTGCATTTATGGAGCTTATGAATAGGGTATTCCAAGAGTTATTTGGACAAATGTGTGATAGTATTCATAGACGATATCTTGGTGTATTCAAAGTCAAAGGAAGAGCATGAAGCGCACTTGAAGTTAGTATTGCAGATTTTGAGACAACATAAGTTATATGCTAAGTTCAAGAAATGTGAATTTTGGCTTGAAGAGGTAGCATTCTTGGGACATGTGGTGTCTAAGGATGGAGTAGCGGTTGACCCCGCAAAGATTGAAGCTATAGTCAATTGGGAGAGACCGACGACTGTTAGTGAGATAAGGAGTTTCCTGGGTTTGGCAGGATATTATCGAAGGTTCGTGGAAGGATTTTTCAAGTTATCCTTACCATTAACTAAGTTGACTCAGAAAGGAACGAAATTTGTGTGGTCGGATGAGTGTGAGAAGAATTTCTAGGAGTTGAAGAAGCGGTTAGTGTCTGCACCTGTTCTTACGTTACCAACAAGCAAGGATGGATTTGTGATATATAGTGATGCATCGTTGAAAAGATTGGGATGTGTGTTAATGCAGAATGACAAAGTAATAGCTTTTGCATCAAGGCAATTGAAGAATCATGAGAAGAACTACCCAACCCATGACTTGGAGTTGGCAGCCGTTGTATTTGCGTTGAAAATTTGGAGACATTATCTGTATGGAGTACCTTGTGAGATCTATACCGATCATAAGAGCCTTAAATATATTTTCACCCAGAAGGAGTTAAACATGAGGCAACGGAGATGGCTGGAACTACTTAAAGACTACGATTGTATGATCTTATATCATCCCGGAAAGGCTAATAAGGTGGCCGATGCGTTGAGTAGGAAGAACCATGGAACCTTAGCAACTATGGTTTCTAAGGGGGTAAGTGCATGGAATGATATTGAAGTCTCAAGACTGGAAGTTAGAGTTAAAGGATATCTAGCTCAAATAAGCGTTCAACTAACACTTTTGGTTAGAATCAAGGAGACACAGAATGTGGATGAGGAAGCAACTAGGATTCACAAGATTATTGATAAGGAAGTGACAGATTTTCGCGTTGGAGAAGATGGAATTATAAGGTACCGATCAAGGATTTGGGTCCCTAACAATGAAGATATCAAGAGAGAAATCCTCGCGGAAGCTCACTATTCGAGATTTTCGATTCACCCTGGGAGTACGAAGATGTATAGAAACCTAAGGGAGTCATTTTGGTGGAACAACATGAAGAATGAGGTAGTCGAGTTTGTAGCAAGGTGTTTGGTATGTCAACAAGTGAAAAGTGAACATCAGAAACCCGCAGGATTACTGCAATGCAATGTTACCGATTCTAATGGAAGTGGGAACACATAACTATGGATTTGGTGGTGGGATTACCTAAAACATTGAAGGGTCATAACGCAATTTGGGTTATAGTTGACAGACTTACTAAGTCGGCTCATTTTCTGGCGATTAAGGTGACTAATTCGTTAAAGAAGTTAACTAAATTATATGTGGATGAAATTGTAAGGTTACATGGAATACCGGTCTCGATTGTGTCTGACCGAGATGCGAGGTTCACGTCAAAATTTTGGAAGAGCTTGCAAAAAGCATTGGGAACAAAATTAACGATGAGTACAACGTTCCACCCGCAAACTGACGGACAGACAGAAAGGACAATTCAAACTCTTGAGGATATGTTGAGAGCTACGTCATTGGATTGGCAAGAAACTTGGGACGAACATTTGACTTTAGTGGAGTTCGCCTACAACAATAGATTCCACGCTAGCATTGGGATGACGCCATATGAAGCGTTGTATGGGCGAAAGTGTAGATCACCTACTTGTTGGGATGAAGTCGGCGAGAGGAAGTTGATTGGACCCGAGATTGTGCAAGTGACGGCTGACAACGTGCAACAAATTCGTCGATGGTTACTAACGGCTCAGGATAGGCAAAAGTCATATGCGGATCGCCGACGACGCGATTTGGAATTTCAAATAGGAGATCATGTGTTCTTGAGAATATCACCAACGAAAGGTGTTATGAGGTTTGAAATTCGTGGAATGCTTAGCCCAAGATATGTTGGACCGTTCGAGATTCTAGAACGAATTGGAAAGGTGGCCTATAAGTTGGCATTACCACCTGTACTAGCGGGAGTGCATAATGTGTTTCATGTGTCGATGTTGAGGAAGTATGCTTCTGACCCGAGTCACGTCATTGAGTACAAACAGTTACGATTCCGAGCAGACTTGAGTTATGATGAGCAACCTGTGAAAATTGTGGATTGGAAAGATCAGATCTTAAGGAAGAGAACAATTCCCTATATGAAAGTGCAATGGAGCAACCACACGGAAAGAGAAGCAACGTGGGAGCTCGAGAGCGAGATGCGAGAGTTGTATCCCGCCCTGTTTTCGGATTAAGTGCGTTTGGTTTGGAGGACCAAACCCTTTTAAGGAGGTAAGAATGTAATACCCCGTTATTTTCTTTTATTTCCCTTTATTATTTTATTTCTTTATTTAATTAATAGAGTTATTAAATAAATATGTTACCTTTCCTAGATGGACTAGGATAAGTGGGATAGGTTGACCAAGCTTGGGTTATTTAAGTTAAGTTGGACTCCTTAACCTTGTGGGCTTAAGTAAACTAATTAAACTTAACAACCAAATTAACCTAGGATTATAAAAACCTAGCTATATATACTCATTTCCTAAACTAGCAACCCTTAGTTACTTTCCACCGTTAATAAGAATATAGAGAGAGGGAGGCGGCACAGAATAGCCGAATAGAGAGAGAAACCGTGAGAGAGGGAGCAGCCGTGAGTTTCTGAGAAGGAAGGAGAGGAGCGGTCGGAGAATCCAAGGAAGAAGAAGAAGAAACTCTTCTTGGTGTTTGAAGATCCAATACAAGGTAAACCTAATTCCTTTTTTGTAGTTCTTAAACCCTAGAAAATCCTAAAATTCTTGGTAATTGATAACCAGGGTTTGGGCATGTTTTATGAGTTTAATGCGTGCTAAGGTATAATGGAAACTAGGGTTTAGTATGTTTTTGAGTGTGTGTGTATGTCTGCTGTGTGTGTGTGTTGTGGGTCTGTGTGTGGGTGCAGTGTGTGTTTCTGATGTGTGCCGTGTGTGATGCTGCAGTGTGCTGTGCGTGTGTTGCGGCTGGGTGCGTGCAGTGGGTGCGTGTGTACTGCTGTATGGGCAGCAGTGTGTGCGTGTGTGTGCAGTGTGGTTACAGCCATGTGGCTGTAAGTGGTTGTGTAAGTTGTGTTAAGTTAGGGTTAGGGTTAGTTAGTGTGTGTTTATCATATATAATGGAATTGAATAAGGTTTGGAGGCCTAGAAACCCTAAGGATAAATTGAGAAACCAAAAAGAGGATATTAGTTAAACTTGGAAGGAGTTAAAGAAGAGCAACTCATAGGTTAACAAGGTGATTAAGATTTGGGTAATGAAAGTAAATAAGAATTTCTTTTACCCTAGGAAGTATTCTTATGCATGATTGTAGATTCGTGCGTGTGGAGCATTTTTGGAAATACTAAGTAACGCTAAGGTAAGGGATTACGTTCTTAGTTACTTGGTTTCATTCCTTTGTTCGGAATCCATTCTCTGTTTTTATAAAAGTTACATCTACCTATGTGACCGGTAGTGTTTTGAAAATATATCCATTCCGTCGTGTTATCGTTCTTTGGGTATCCACCCTTTTGATATGTTATTATTCAATTGGGATATCATGAGTATGATTGTTATTGTTAATTGTTGTGTTCTTGATCATATGAACATTTTCAAAAGTTAACAAGGTAAGAGTTTTGTGAAAGTAAAAAGGTAAAGTTATCCAATCGTCCTGAGTAGGACTTACAGTTATCCATAGTTCTGAAAAAGGACAAGTGGACCCTTACGGTTATCCCAAATTCCTAAGAAGGACGAATGGGGCCCTATTACATTGCTTGATGAAGTGGTGTAGGTTATCATGATATACCGGTAAATTGGGTGCGGTGAGTAGAAACTCGAGCCCCGGGTACGGCTAGTAACTGCTTAATCCCTAAAGTATGTGATTGGATTGATGTAAAGTAAAGTATGTAAAGGTGAAATATTTTGCAAAGTGTTTTGTGAGATAAATTGTAGTATGTGTGAAACGTTTGAAAGTTATGATTGAAAAACTACTTTTTGAACTGTATTTTGATTATTCCATTCTTGAATATCTATCCGTTCATTGAATCATTCGTTGTTCGCGTCCTTCGATCACCTCTTCCTTAATAACCGGAGAGGCCCCGTATAAACTTACTTAGCATTGTTCGCTCGTCCCTTTCCCATTATATTCTTTCAGGTAATAAGTAGGAAGTTGGACCGTCGCAAGGATCATGGTGGGAGTTGTTCAAGTAGTTTCTTTTTGTTAAGTAGTTTAGTTGCCGAGTTAGTGAGTTGTACTAGCCGTTAAACTTTATGTCGTTATCCGCATTTAAGGTATTTCGAATTGTAGTTAGTATTTGAATTATGGTTTTAATTGCCGTTGGAGGATATTTTATTATTAAATAAGTACTCCCTCCGTCCCACCCGAATTTGGACAAATTTCCTTTTTGGGCGTCCCATCCGAATTTGGACAACCCAAAAAGGAAAGTTTATAATAATAAAAAATGGGCATACCCCACTCACTCGTTAACTCCACTCATTCTCCACCATACAATTTATTCAACCAACCACTATTAACTCCACTCATTCTCTCTCTTCATTTTCTACCACACATTTTTATTATCTTATTGTTATTTCTTAATCTCCGTGTAAAGTAACTTTGTCCAAATTCGGGTGGGACGGAGGGAGTATTATTGTTATTTGTGGAAAGTTGGGGTCGTTACAACCCATGTTCATAGGACAGGACATGAGTGTGGTGTTGCTATTTTACACTACATTTGGTGTAAAATCTTAAACTTTCGGAGGATCTGACACTCGGATTCGTGTCCAATATAGACACTCGTACCAGAGTACGAGCATCATAGTTTACAATTAGCAGAAATTTTGTTGTCAGTCTTGTAAGTGACACAAATCTTTCTTACACTTATTTACTGGCACCTTACTAAATAATAGTCCTTTAGCATCCCTTTCCTAATAGTTTGGTAAGTTGCAGATATACATCATTGTCCTTCTGGTCGGTCATTATACCGAGCCATCCCACTAACTTCTTAACTTACAAATTAAGTGGAAACATCTAAATTCAGCAAATAGTGGGATTATTAATGGTATGTTTGATACTGGTTTCTCTAAAATGAGAAACAATCGGTAATAGTGAACGAGACTTTCAATGAGATGGAGTGACTCAAATGTGCGTTGATGGGCGTCTTAGGCAAGGACCAAGTAGCTTTTGATTTGTCACTTTTAACGTTATATTGGAACCATAACCATGTAGTTGTGTCATCTTGATGACTTTGTTGAAATTGAGTTGATTGCCTGTGTGGCCTCTTGAACAATGTGTAATACTGCTAGCAGATATTTGCAGGATGCATTTAAGGTTCCGCTAGTAATACAACTGACTGATGATGAAAAGTGCATGTGGAAGAATCTGACAGTAGAGGAAAGCCAGAGACTTGCTCGTGAGAATGCCAAAGATATCATAGCTTGTGGTTTTGACATCACAAAGACCTTTATTTTTTCAGATTTTGATTACGTCGGTGGGTAAGTAGTATCATTCTCAACTCTAGTATTCAGTGAATTCTTGATGCCATGAAGGACTAGTTATAGTACTTTTACGAAAGTTATATTTTTCTTTCTTCTTGGAAACAATCTTGGAAATAAGGGACTTTTGCACGGAAGTTATGGCTTATGGGCTCAGAACGATAGAGAACCCATTTGTTATTTCTTTGATATTTATTCTTAATATGTGTGGATATTGAAATCAGTAGTTGAATAATATGGTTTTCGTAATATGCAAAAGCTTAGGAGAGTTGGAAAATCACTACACGACTTGGTAACAACGGAAATGGACGCATGAATCATCTATAATTAGATTCTGATCTCTCGCACTCAGGAGATTAGAGGAGGGCTGAAGGTCTAAAATGAGATTACTGTCGGTGCCTTAAAGTACCCTTGGGTTTTCTGGTGAAAAGCTTCTTTCTTAATCTGTTTATGCTTGGATAATTTGGCAAGACTAAGGGTGTGCTTGGTAACCAAATTAAATTCTTAATTCTGAACATTTTAAGAGATTATAAAAATTAAGCTTGTTTGGTAAAGAAATATCAAATCACTTAAACAATTAAAAATGTCTTAAAAATAGCTATTAATTTTAAGATAGGAATGCGTGTCTTAACAAGGTAAGAGTAGGAAAAGAAAGAAAGGGAATGAGTTCAAATCCATCTATCAACATATTTTATATTTTGCTATACCTAAAACTTTTTTTTGTTGTAATATTTTATTCTCTCATATAAACTATATTTAAAGTTTTTTTTTTTCCCGGGTATGTTTTTTTCATATGTAGGCTATGTTTCAAATACTTATTTGTTTTAATATTTTATTCTCTCATTAGTTTGATCCCCCGATAGTTGGCACAATCTTGGACATCACCTTTGTTCTTATACAAAGGGATCAGTACTTTCCGCATAATATATATTTTATGAATGATAATTTATTTATTTTGTATTTTTTAAAACTATTGAAATATAATTTTTACTAATTTAAAAAATAAGACTATTTATTTGTGAATATATGGAAAAAAATATAAGTGAGAAGATAATGATTCAAACCAAATTTTGAGTGTTGGTTGAATATTTGATTAAATTCAGATATATATGACTTGTCATTACCAAACAAACATAAACTCTTAAAATTCAGCAACTTAATGGTTTCAGCTTTACTTTTTCATCTCTTCTTTTTCAGAGCTTAATTTTCAGCTTTACCAAATAGGCCCTAATACTTGGCAAGTTCAGTAATTAAAGAATCTGGATTTACTTTGTTTGAACAGTGACTTATCAGCCAAACTCTTTTGAGTGATTATCTGTCATTAATATTTTATGATGCACTGCTCTATTTGTTCTATTTGTTTGTTTCACATTTTCTGGCTCTTACTAGAACATGCTTGCAGCGAATTTTACAAGAACATGGTGAGGGTTGCAAAATGCGTCACATACAATAAGGTGAGTGGTGCAAGTAATATCCAATGGAGACATGAATATATATTTCCTTTTCGGGAAGTGTAACTTCTATGAACTTATATTAGTCCTAGTTATCTCATACCCATAGTAAGTTTTGGCTGGCGACTTGCAGGCAGTTGGCATTTTTGGTTTCAAGGATGAAGATCATATCGGTAAAATTAGTTTTCCGCCTATCCAGGTAAACATAGAGCTTAATTGTCTAAGGTGCTGAAGGTTAAGCAAGTCTTGTTTCTAGATAGCTGCATATCATTTATGTCATTAGTTCCTGGAGTCATAAAGAAAATCATTTACTGTTTATTTTAAAGTTTATTTGATCCTGAAATTCTTATTGCTGGTTGAAGGTTCAGAATCGTGAAACCTACTTGATTAATTTTTTTTGGTGTTCTAACTCTTCATTAGTTCTTCTATTTCATCCAATTCCTTGCTCCGTTCGTCCCAAAATGAATGACCATTTTGAATTTATGGGTATTTTGAAAATGTTGATTTTTAATAGAAAAAATCATAAATATTCTTGCTCTTCACTTTCAAAATTTTAGTTTTGCAAAAATATAATGAACTATGATATTTTTTTTTTTGAAAAAATCATTTAGGGACAATTTTTTGTTGGAAAAGTTTCAAAAGGTCACTCTTTTTGGGACAAAAATGGTCATTCAATTTGGGACAAAGGGAGTACTTATTAAGAAGTGTGCTTAATTTTCTTTTGGGGGTGAGGTGACCCAATAAGCTATATTGCATTATTGCAGGCGGTTCCGTCATTTCCCAGCTCATTTCCACACCTGTTCTCTGGCAAAGATAATCTCCGGTGTTTGATCCCTTGCGCAATTGACCAGGTTTATTTCACTTAATCTTTCAATGTTTTGCAGCTAATTTTTCATGTAAGAAATTTGCTGTTATTTGGAAATTTTTGAAGTCCTAGAACTTATGGATTAATAAAGGAATGAATGCATCTCATGGTTTTATCTTTTAGAGTGCTTAGCTAAGAAGTTTCTTAGAAGGTTTCAACCTCAATGCTTACACTGCAGGAAAACTTAACGTCTTGTTGAGGTTTGTATTTTTGAGGCTCTAGAAGCCACCTATTGTCTTGAATGCCATGCTCCCAGGTCTTGTCATGGATTATGATACCCGAGTTGTGGCGCTTCACTCTAAGAAAGATCACGCCTTCTCCCCAAGCTACCTTAGTGGCATGCAGTGCTGGCAATTGCCAATTTTAGCACTTTCAAGTTTTCAAGATCGATTTTTTACTACTAAAAATAATAGTTTTATTAACTTTGGCCCCTTGATTTTGGGTAAAGTTTGCATTATATTATTTTGACCTCTTTTATGCTAAATTTGGATACTGTAGTTATAGTATTTATCCGTAAAGCAATCTTGACCTCCTTTCCAATAAATTATGGCTTTGTCCTTCCCCACCCTCCACTTATTGGGAGGAGAGATTGTACCTTGTTTGGTGCACTTATGACTGAACGAGTATATGTTTTTCACATTTTAAGGTTCTCCTTTTAGTCGTTTATATATATCTCAGTGTTATTTTCTTTAGTAAATTTAGCTTCGCACGAGGTAATAATACACTACACAGAGAACTTCTTGTTAGCTTAATCATAAGCAACTCTCTTGTATCTCGTATGCTCGTATCGATTTAATTTAACCTACCTTTTCTTTTCTGAGTTCTTTAGTACAAGTATCTATAATATGCCTTTCCTCTTATTTTATTCTGTTGTAACAATATAACCTCTTACTCTTTTTCTCAGGATCCTTACTTTAGAATGACACGAGATGTTGCTCCTCGGTTAGGTTATTCCAAGCCTGCACTGATCGAATCAATATTTTTTCCAGCCCTTCAGGTTACTTAACTTTTGTGTCTTTTACGAATATTTATGCTGTTACTGATGAGGATTCCTAGCTTTTTATAATGATGAAGAGATAATCTGGGTTAATCTTGATACGTTCAACCTATATTATGAAGCTTTTGCACATGTTTATAATATATTATCAATTACCATACTGAGCCGGGTGTTGAGAAGGAGGGCAGCGGAAATTTGAGGCAGTTGATGGACACCTTGTTGTTGGTAGGATTCATCACCGGAGTCGTAGATTAGTGCATAGGAGCATCATATGATTTCGATCTCATTTGCGTGATCCCTCCTCAAGCTCGAGATGAGTGAAAATAATCTAGCTTGACTTTATAACAATATATTATTTGTAGAGAGTAGAAGAACAACCACAAAAATTGTAAGTAAATTAGGACACGAGTCAAAACTAATCAGGAGCCTATTTTTTGCATAATGAATAGAACATGTGAAACACCTTTGATATAACTTATATGCAATGGATGAAACCCGCTTTGTGATCCTTTGACGAGAAATAATCAGCAATTAAAATTTACCGCTTTGACAATGACACAAATCAACCCTAATGATTATCAAAGAGCTTGCACGTTCACACGGATGCCGTAAATGACTGGAAAAGTTCAGGAGTGCAAAAACATACTCCCTCCGTCCCGAAATGATCTTCCCACTTTTTTTGTTGTCACTACGAATGTATTTGAGCAATGAATTTAGATTAATTTCATTTAAAACATGTTATTGATACACCTTTATAAATACTAGCAATAACAATTTTTTGATGTTCATTAGGATAATTCAATTATACTAAATATTTTTGAGCATTAGCTTACGATTAGATATATCATGAATAGAAATAGTCTTCTTTCATGAACAAGCGCTGAAGGATGAAGGCATATACCTTTGGGAAGAAAAATAAAGGTACATAATTTATGAGCTGAAATGATAAAAATGAGCAACCTTTGTGGATGTTGATGATAAAGAGTAACTATCTGTATATCTGCAAAATCAATGAATGGGTTATCTGATATTGATTCTTATTATGAAAACCAACTTAAGTCAGAAATATACTATGGATCACAATATCAAATAGATATTTCAGCACACGGAACACCATGAATATATTATGGAGATCTGACTTCATGTTGCTTTTCTTGCATCCGCAGGGGCATACATTAAAATGTTTATGATGTTTGTTGGGTGTTATTAAAGGACTGTATAACTTTCTGTTTCCGTAACTGGTTTTGCTTCCATCCATGAAAACAAATTTTGCATTGCGAAGTAACTGGAATAAAGAAAGGAAATTATGTTTCTCTGTGTTTTTCCTACACCAAGGCTTGGGATTGTTTTTGTTCATAAAAGAAAGAAAACGTTGTTTTATTTTGCTTTCTGATTTTTCATTGTAAGAGCACTATCTTAAAAACTTGGAGGGAATATTGCTTTTAGTTATGTAAGGTGAGAGGAAACTCTTCAGTTTTGGAGAAATGTGTTAAGTGTGGGATTGGATATGACAACATGTTAGGATTGTTCCAAACACCAGTTCCGATTGCTTTCAAGCTATGCTCTACTGTGTTACTTTTGTATGTGGGATAGTGCTGGTTTCCATTTATGAATCAATTTTTTGCAGGGGGAATCTGGAAAAATGAATGCTAGTGATTCATCCTCTGCAATATATGTCACTGACTCTGGAAACGACATTAAGAACAAGGTATTGAGAAAATTATATTCTAGAAAAAAAGAGAAAAAAAAAAGAACAAGGTATTGAGATAATTATTTTCTAGGAAAAATAGAACAAGGTATTGAGAACTCTCCAACTGTTCATATTCGTTCCAAGCTGTATACAAGATTATTATTGGAAAACTGTGCAAGCTATATCTTCTTCTGGCTACTGGTACCATGTATAATGGCGTAAACCTCCTGTGTTTCCCATTCATATGTATTACAAAGAGCAGTGCTGTTATCTTTCATCATCTACAATCTGTTGAAACATGCAGAGAAGGAATGCAATACTTTATTGTCAATACTATGATTGTATATGGCTGTCACAGGAAGTTTGCTACGCATTTCGTTTTTTTTTACTATCTCTGTTTTTTGGTCTCAATTGCAACCTGCAAAAGTTCAGTCCAGCCTTGCCCATATCATGAGCATTTCCGTGCCTCCTCTAGCTAGTACTCCTATTCCAGGGATCATGACTAGTTGCCAATTTCTCCTATGGGTACTATTCTCTTTTATTCAGTAATTATATCATCTATCTGAATATAAGTCTTGGTTGTGTTTTGAGTTTTTTCATTTGGCATTTTCAGAACTGTTTTTAATTGTCATTTTCGCAAATCCTATTTCTTCATTTTTTTTTTCAGCAATAAAAACTGCTTTGCAGATCTTTAAAAACAGAAAACCTTTCTGAATATTTCAACAAGCAAAATGTGGTTTCAAGTGTGCATTTTGTGATGCTGACTCCCATGGCCTGTTTCGGTAGACTAAGGTTTGGGCTTGACTGTTTCAGGTCGAACTGTTTTACCTAGTTAACATGTTACTATATTCTAACTAATGTTTAAACAGAAAGTCTGTTGGTATGTTCTATATATGCTTGAGGTCTAAACAATTGGTAGGCCTTTGAGTCATGTCATGTTTGACTTGTCTCTCGTTGTAAGTAATACAGACTTCACTTTGCATTATGAAACTGAAAATAGAAGATTCTGATTTAAGCAGCATTTGTTCCACTTTCTTTCTGGCTGATACTAATTTTTTTGCTTACGTTACCAATTTTTGACAATTTTATGAAACTAGTTATGACAATTTTGTGAAACTAGTGACAATACTAAATTCTTTGCTTTCGTTACCAATTTTTGACAAGATTATGATGTAATTATTCCAGTGAGTATTTGTATGGCCAGTAAGGTTAATTAGACGTGTGCCAAATTGTTATTGTCATCACCTAGTTCTAACTCAGAGGTGCTATCCAGTTTCACTTTTATCACCAGTTCTCTCTTGTTACCAACTCTTTGACACTCGCACACAATCGCCTTTTGTCATATTGCATATGTTTCTTGTCTTGATCCCATTGGTCTATTTGCTTGCTTACATTGAAGCTCTTAGATTAGAATGTATTAGGCTGCCTCCCCAAGTTGCTGCCAATGTATTCTGATGTCATTCTGTGGCTAATAATGGATTCCATCACATGCTAGCGTTATGTTTTTCACTTATTTACCATTAGGTTGCTTCTTAGAAACTCAACCAGTTCTGAGCCAGCGAATAAAATCATATGCTCGTATCCTTTACGATAGCTTCCTGTCAGTTGTTCAGGTTGTGTAGGCTAGATATATGATTAAAGTCAATTTTTATGATGGCCCCTACAAATATTAAACAAAATACTCGTAGCAAATTTGCTCCTTTACTTGAGTCTGGAATTGATATTTTCTTTTCCTATTTTGGTTCAGGTAAACAGGAATGCCTTCTCCGGTGGGCAAGATTCAATAGAGAATCACAGAAAGTTTGGAGCCAATCTTGAGGTACTTCTAATTTTAGTAACAGACGTGTGATTAACACCGTCTTTCAGTGTATATTATGCGAGTGTGTGTGGGTTCGCACTTTTGTGTGCCTGATCGTTTTGAACAGTTACATGTTTCAAGATCAGCTTGAAACCTTATGCCCTGTTTGGTTTCGTGGTTTCATTTTTCGCTTCATGATTTTTTTTTTTTGTGGTTTTGTAAGGATTATGCTAAAAAGTCAGAGATAGATAGAGAAAAAGTTAGGAAAAATGAAATCCAAAAACACTTAATCACAAACCAAAAAATAAATCATAAATCCAAACAGGGGATTAACTATTAAGGCAGAAAGATAAACAAGGTGCAATTTGCACCTTGTTGCTTCAGGTGCAAGGCAAGGGCCAAGCCTTACTAATGCCCTGTTTGGCTTCGTGGTTTCATTTTTCGCTTCATGATTTTTTTTTTTTTGTGGTTTTGTAAGGATTATGCTAAAAAGTCAGAGATAGATAGAGAAAAAGTTAGGAAAAATGAAATCCAAAAACACTTAATCACAAACCAAAAAATAAATCATAAATCCAAACAGGGCATTAGCTATTAAGGCAGAAAGATAAACAAGGTGCAATTTGCACCTTGTTGCTTCAGGTGCAAGGCAAGGGCCAAGCCTTACTAAAAAAGGGTGCACGTGTTAAAAAACTGAGATAACACAATTAATCATCTGCAGGACTCGTATCGCCTAGCATTTAAAAAAGCTTATAGAAGCAAATTTCTTAACCAACTTATGTCAACAGTCAGTGCATTCTCAAAATTGTCTCATTAGCATATTCATCAACTTTTAAACTTGGAAAAGGGGTCCCACCTTTCCATTAGCATATTCATCAACTTTTTATAAGAGACGAAGAAGATGAACAATCCAAAAATAAAGGTGAACGTACTCGTGAATGCTCTATTATCGAAAAAATAAAATAAGGAAAGGGGGTACAATTCCCCCCCCCCCCCCCAAACAGAAAAAATATAAAAGAAAAAAGAAATAAAAAAGAACTGTGGAAGTTGCTGGAGCAGTTGAGCCTGCTAGGTGATTATTAATAGATATGCTTGATCGGGTGCAAGAGTGCAGCAGAGGGGCTATAAGTGACAGTATTGGATCTGAGCTACAAATTGGGAGTCCTGATAAAATTTCATAATTGTTAGGGCTTTTATGATTCCACTATGTTTTGATCCCTTATTCAAGAATACAATTGCATGAAAATAGCACCATCCCGGTAGATAAGACTTGAGGCGTGGTCAAGTCCCCCCTATCACCTCATGCCTCAAACCAAAAGCATTAGAAGTCCTTGTCTGTTTAAATTTCTGCACATTAGCCAAATCGAAGTTCCAGTTCTGCATTTCACCAACTTCCTTGCTGTAGGTGCATTTCAATTATATTGTTTGGGATTTAAGTTATGTTTGAAGTAAAGTTGTATAGCGTAGTGTACATTTGCTTGGATCATCTATTTGCATGTGACTTTCAAGGGATTTTTTATCCTTTAAAGAAGCTGTTTCGATCTCCTTCTCTAACCGCCAACTCTGTCATATTCTTCAGGTAGATATACCATTTAAGTACCTTGGATTTTTCCTGGATGATGACGCAGAACTTGAACATATTAGGAAGGTAAGAGAATTGACTTGTTATTAACTTAATGCAAAAATGTTTGTTTACTATTCTAACTGTTTTGCATTAGAATGGATCTGATTTGATATTCTGTGAAATTTCTCATGCTTATTCCTTGTAGGAGTATGGCGAGGGACGCATGCTAACAGGTGAAGTCAAGAAGCGACTTACTGAAGTCCTAACACAGTTAGTGGAAAGGCATCGTAGAGCTAGAGCAGCAGTGACTGATGAGGTATTTAATTTGCTCTATCATATGTTACCACATTTATTGGTTGTTAATCTGTAGTGAAGTAAATACAACAAGATGTTGTTCTTAAATCTGTAAAAGGAACCTAACATGTTTTGATACATATTAGGCTCTCAATATGCTTCCTCTTTCCAAAAAAGAAGTGCCACCTTGACTTTTTTGGTTGACTTTATCGAACCTGGACCAAATATTTATTAAAATTTGGATATTATAACGAAATTCTAGAAATTAATACTGTTAGCATTCTTAATGATGCATCAATGATTGAAACATCATTATCTAAGACATAATAAATGTATGTTAAATAGTGATTTGATTTCCCACTAGGATGACTTTCAAAAAGGACATGTGACTATCTTTTTGAGGCGGGAGGGACTGAGTATTATTCTTCTTGTCAATGTGGTAGCAACTGAACGGGTGAATGGCATCCGCGTAAAAAAAATTACAATTTTGAAAATGCATTTTGTTCATTGGTATTTTTACCACATGATTGCTCTGTCCCAAAGATGTCCTTGATTGTTTCTGGACTTGCTTCCTTGAGTTTGGGCAGATTATTTATATGAATCTGTATGAGCATTGCTCTTTCTTATTAATATCATATGAAAGATAATAATGTCCCTGAAATATAATTATGTGTGGGCTGGGTTTGTGGGGCTGTTTTATCACCATTATGCTAGTAAGCAGCATTTATCCTCATCTGAAGTACAAGTTGTAGTTAAAACTTAAAAACATGGAAGATGTGGTGCTCTCCACAAAAAGTATAACTTCAGGGAAGAGACATTGAACTCAGTTGATTTGAGAACATGCTTAATATCAACTTGGCTAACCATTTTTGTAAAGCATGTCTGCAACTATGAGCTCAAAAGAGAAGAGAACAATCTTATAGGAGAGGAAGAAAGAGAAGGAAGATGAGGTCTAATCTTACAAAGAATCTATACTACTCCATTCCTCCCTAAATGAATGTCCATTTTTTTTAAATGTCCGTAAATGAATGTCCATTTTTATGAGAAGTCACTAAACCCTCCCTCATCAAACTTAATGTGCTAATTCACACTTATAATATAGTATCATACATTCATACTCCCTACGTCCCAAAATAAATGTCAAAATAAATGTTGTTGTTGACTTGCCTACGTTTTTAAGGAAGGTGCTTTATGATAGACAAAATTATGATACCTCGCAAGTGCACGAGCTATCATCATAGCAATATGCAAAAGACAAGGGTCGAACCACGGAGACTTGGATTAATTCTATGTTATTTAACTATTTAAACATAATAAAGAAAAGATAAACAATAATGAGATAATATAAACGAGTGATCAATCATAAACTAGCATATAAATGATAGATTTAGCGGAATATGGATTCACAAGTATCTTCCCTATGATCGATTCACTAATATGTCAATTATTGTGGTGTTCGTTCACTATTTTAAAAGTCACACCTTCTCAGGTTGGTATTTTAGTGATCTACACAATATCAAAAGAACTCATTAAGCATACAAGAACATGATGAACTTGAATCCTATATCGGGCCCTAGCCTCTCAACAAGATCCAATTATCAACAAGATGGCTATGTGTAATTAACTCGCCCTAGCGTAATTACTTATACCCAATGATAATCTAATTATGCAACAATATCCGCTAGGACTATTGAAAAAAAAATAAAAAAATTAAGAAGAGTTATAACACTTGTGATAACCCAACAATCATATTGACTAGGAAGAATTATATAATATTTTGAAACATAGATTAAATAAAAGTTACCTCCAATTCGTAGTTGGTGAAATTAGTTCTTCGTAGACAAAGAACAAGTTCCTCCAACCTTGCCAATCCTTCAAAATATTTACAAGCTACATGATTGATAAAAATTACAATAAACCTAATCTAGTATTTATAGTGTAGAACTAACCTAAACCTATAAGGAAAAATTAAAGAAAGTGTAAAAGAAATAGAAAACTAGTTTATAAAATCCTAAAGTAAAAAGGAAAACAAAAAAACTTCTTCTCCAAATATGCTTTGTGGTTGCTTGCTTGAATTTAGGAGCTGATTTCCGAAATTCCTTTAAGGTCCCTCATTTTGTGTAAATTCCATCCAGTCCTCCAAATTTCATAAATTCCGTAGCAGTCCATATTTTTCAGTTATTTGCAGTTTGGCCACTCCAGTCTCAGAAATTACGGATTGGTCACTTTCAGATTTCTACACAGCAGTCCTTGAGCTTTCACAATGTGACTCCATTAAGCTATTTTTCTTCCCCTTTCTTAAAGATTGAGCACATAACCACCTTAGATAACAAAAACACAAAAGACACTAAATCAAATAACAAAAGCTTGAGAACGAAGTAATAATTAAACCTAAAAATATCCAATAAAATGAGTAAAAACTCATTCATCACTTTACTAGTTTGTACATTATTTGTATAATGATAAAATTGCACTAAGTCACTATCCTTATTTGGAGACACTACATTTATTTTGGGACAACACAAAATGAAAAGTGCGACATTTATTATGGGATAGAGGTAGTATCATGAGATCAGTAAGGTTGTTTTTGTACTTAGGCTACTAAAATACTTAAATCCTAACTTTCTCAAATGTCCCCCAAACTTGAAAATGGACATTCATATAGGGACGGAGGGACTAAAACAAACTAATCATGAACCGTTCTATATACTCCATAACTTAATCTGAATAACTTTGAGATATTGCATCCCTATATATATGCTGTTCTCTCATAAGGGATAACGTTTACTGAACTCAACATTATGACCTATGAAAAATTTATATAAGAGGAGCTTTATTGATAATGATTGATCTCTGAATAATCTGGAATCCAACTCCCGCCACAAGCACCATGTAATGGCAAAAACTCCACACCAAAGCAAGGTTCCATCCGCATTTTTATAGAAGCAACGAACATGCGTACAACAACAACGTTACCCCAGTGTCGTAAAGGCCCCATCTATGGTGGGGTAAAGGGGTCGGATGTACGCGGCCTTTCATTGTGTTAAAGCATATAGAGGTTGTTTCCGGATGACCACGATGAAAATTGCATGGACCGACTGCTGCTTCATAACTAAGCGCATACAGTTTAGTGAGCCATTATATTCCCAAGCCAAAAAATAGTGAGTCTGGCTCTATCGAAAATGATGAAAAAATCGAACATGCATCTGAAGAAGAAAATATATAGACTAGGGACTCACCCAAGCTTCACCAGAGGCCCAAATAATCGAATTCACAAATACCTAGCACTATTACATTGGGAAATAGATGATTATGGGTCTGTGCCACAACTTCGCTCATAAAAATAACAATATGTTATGATCAAACTAATGAGAATAATAGACAACAAATTGATTATCAATTTGCTGAGTGAAATACAGAGAACAAGAATTATAATTAAGATAATAGAGAAGAAATTAGGTTGGAAACATAAGATGAATTGGGGATCGAGAAGAGAGAGAAAACTTGAGATGAGAAGAGAGAGAATTAAGAGAGAAATGTGTATATTCTTCATTGATGTAATCACACAATCCATCCCTCCATTTCTAAGCACTAGCTGACAAACAACAGCCCCAACAGAAACTAAACCGGACAATACAACCGGTTCAATAGCTAAATAAACGACATTGTTCTAATTAAGTTAAACGACATCGTTTACAAAGTGACTTGGACATAATAATTTAACGGTAACTCCCAATGATCATCCCTAAATTAAGTTAGTTATGAACCCTATCATAACATTCCCCTCTCTTTCTTAAATGATCCTTGTCTCAAGGATTAAAATTGGGGAAATTCGCCGCAATGACAGGCAGTCTTCCCAAGTTGCGTCTTCAGGAAGAGAATTTGCCCATTGAATTAAAACTTGAGCGGTTGGTCTTCCCTCCTTGTTGATCAAGCGTCTGTCCAAAATGGCCAGTAGTTCCAACAAAAAATTTCCATCATCACCAATATTAGGGAGCATAATAGGTGTCACGTGCACATCACCAATTTTTTTCTTGAGTAAAGACACATGAAAAATGGGATGAATCTTTGAGGAAGTTGGTAACTCCAACTTGTAAGCCACACTGCCCACTTTGGCTATAACAAACCTGAAAGGGCATAACACTTTGGTGCCAATTTAAAATCCCTTCGTAGAGCTAAGGATGTTTGTCTGAGCGTTGAAGCTTCAAATATACCCAATCTCCCACATTGAATTCTCTCGATCCTTCCTTTGTCTTCCACTTGATTCATCCTTACTTGAGCTTCCACAAGAGTTTCCCTTAGAGTATCTCTTTCGTTTAAGAATTACCCTGCTGCATCAACTTTAGTATATTGTTCATGTTGGAAGAGAGATTGGGGAGGGGGATAACCATATAAAGCTTCAAAGGGTGACATTTTCAGGGCAGTGTGATAATTGCTGTTATACCACCATTCAAACGGTCCTAGCCATTCAGACCATTATGGGTTGTGACTGCAAGTAGTTCTCAGGTATTGTTCTAGGTACTTATTGAGTCTCTCGTCTGTCCATCTATCTGTATCCATTACTGAGTTGAAAAGTAGTGCCAAACATGTTGAAGAGATTCTTCTAAAATTGACTTAGGAAGATAGTGTCTCTATCTGATGTAATGGTAACAGGTAACCCATATAGCTTGTAGATCTGATCAAAGAAGGATTTGGCCAGTATAATGTGTAAGGGTGTTTGAGGGGAATAAAGTAGCCATATTTGGTCAGTCTATCCACTACCATCAAAATGGAGTTCCAATGGTTGGAGTGTGGGAGGTCTTCAACAAAATCCATGGCAATATCAGTCCAGGGTTTGAGGGGAACATATAGTGGTTGCAATAAGCCTGGGGTATGCACATTTTCTCCCTTGTGCTGTTGACAGACTTCACAGGGTCTCACCCATTTTTTGACATCCTCTTTCATGCAAGACAATAGAATTATTGAGCAACCCTCTTGTATGTCCTCAAAATCCCAGAATGGCCCCCAAGAGGTGTGGTATGCAACTCCTGGATAATTTTCTTAATTCTGAATGACTCCCAACATATATCTTTTCATTCTTACTGAGTAACCCATGTTTAAAAGTAAATTCAGGGAAATTCAAGGGATTTATAACTATACCTTCTACAATGTTTTGTACCTCAACATCACCTTCCACAGCCAAAATTTGAGTTCCCCAATCTGGTTGGACCACAGAAATAGCTGCACACTGTGTTAAAGTACTTCCCTCATGTTGCCTTGAAAGAGCATCTGCAACCTTGTTTTCTATTTTCTATGTCCTTGCAGCTTATAGTGTAGTCAAAACCAAGGAGTTTGGACACCCATTTTTGTTGTAAGCCACTGGTTACTTTTTGCTCCGTCAAATGTTTAAGGCTCTTATGGTCCGTTTTGATCATAAATGGGTGGCCACACATGTAATGCCTCCATTTTCCCAGGCATATACCACTTGCATATTCTATCGCTAGAAATTCCTTCTCATATGTAGATAATTCTAAATGCTTAAGACCCAAAGCCATACTCAGGATTGCAATTAGCCTACCTTATTGCATAAAACTGCTCCCAAACCCCCAAAACAAGCATCAGTTTCCACTATAAATTGCTTAGAAAAATCAGACATGGCTAGTACTGGTGAGGAAGTCATGGCCTGTTTGAGTTTCTTGAAGGCACTAGAGGCTTCTAGTGTCCAATGAACCCCCCCCCCCCTTTTGCAATAACCTAGTGAGAGGTTTGCTTATCACTCCATAATATCTTATGAATTTCATGTAATACCTGGTGAGGCCAAGGAAACCCCTGAGCCCTTTAACATTGGTAGGTAATGGCCAGTCCATCATACATTGGATTTTGTTAGGGTCAGTTGCAACACCTTTCCCGTTGATTATGTGGCCCAAATACTCAACCTGCTCTTGGCCAAAGGTACACTTGCTCTCCTTGACAAACAATTTATGAGCCCTCAATTGGTCTAGAACTTGACTCAAATGATCCTTGTGCATTTTCCAAGAGGAGCTATTAATCAAAATGTCATCAAAGAACACCAATAAGAACTTCCTCGTGAACTGAGCAAAAACATCATTCATTTGTGCCTAGAAAGTTGCAGGGTCATTAGTTAACCCAAATGGCATAACCTTGAACTCATAATGGCCATGGTGACTTCTAAAGGCAGTCTTTGGGATGTCTTCCACCTTAACCCTGATTTGGTGATATCCAGACCTCAAATCCAATTTTGTGAAAAATTGTGAACCATGGAGTTCATCAGGCAACTCATCAATAATTGGAATGGGAATTTGTCTTTAATAGTCATATTATTCAACTCCCTATAATAAACACATATCCTCCATGTGTCATCTTTCTTCTTGACTAGCAATACTGGGGAGCAAAAGGACTGACACTGTGTTGAATTACACCACTCTACAACACTTTTTGTACTAGCTTCTCTATTTCAATTTTCTGAAAGTGAGGATATCTTTAGGGTCTCTTGTTAACAGGGAACTACCAGGTTTTAGTGGGATACCGTGGTCATGGAATCTCATTGGAGGAAGACCCTTAGGTTCAGAGAAAACATTCATTCTAAAGTTCTTGAATATCAGGGTGTACCTTATTATCTTGTTGTTGACTGGTCATGGAGTACAGTTGGAGGAATACCCCACATGGATACCTTTGTAATTCCTTCTGGCAGTCCTTACCTCCCTCTGGTTCCCCTCCTGCAACTATGTCTAAGGTATCATGCTAGACCTCCTCCTCTTCTTCTTCCACATTCAACATATACAACTGCTTGGACTTACACCTATTGCCAAACTTATAGGGCTCATCACAATTGTAACATAAGCCCTTGTCCCTCCTGATCTGCATTTCTGCTTGTGTCAATTGTTTTATGGGAAATGGAGGCTTATTAGTTGTAGAACCTGTGCTACTATTAGTTGGCTTGTGCATACTGAGAGCTGGGGTGGTTTTTTGGTAATTGGTGTTTGCACCGGTGGTTGGATAAGGTTTGGTGTTTTGAGTATTGGAATAGAGTGAGGGCTTGTATGTTTCGGACTTCTGTTTTTTAGAGGTAATCTCATAGTGAGATTCTTCTACCTTAGCTATACTCATGGCATGGGATAGGGTAGTAGGGAACTGCACATGAACTTTATATTTTATATCTTCCTTTAACCCCTTAATAAAGTTATTCACAAAAAACTTACGTTAATTCAGGAATTAATCCAGGAATTTCTACCTTCATAAGAGCTCTTAATTCTTCAAACTTCTCCATGTAATCACCAACTGTGCTTGTTTGTTGCAAACTGAAAAATTCCCCTTCCACATTGTCATGCTCTTGAGGCCCAAATCTGATGAATACTTGCTTAACAAAATTTTCCCAACTGAGATGTTCTAATTCCTCCATGTAATTCTGATACCAAAACTCAGCACCCCCTTCAAAGTGCATTGTTGCCAACTCCACCTTATCCTCCTCAGGAACACCTCTGTATTTGAAAAATTTGTTGCACTTCCTTGCCCATCCCCTGCAATCCATACTAGCAAATTTAGGAAACTCCAATTTAAGATGTTTCTTATACGTTTCTGTTATCCCCTCTTATCCCCTCTGGATCCTTATCCTTCCTCACGAGTTCCCTATCATCCATAAACCCTTCAGAATCATCACGAGGTTGCTCTACCCTCTAAGGCTCTCCTGGAAGGAATTCCAACACCAGGACCAGCACCTAAATGGAACTCTCGTCAGATCCATTTTGAGGTTGATCCATCACCCCTTTATTTGTGACTCTTCTTCATCTCAAACATCATCGTCTTAATCTCTTCCACGTTCCTTTCATTCCTTCCATCTCACTCCTGACACCTACAATGGCTGTCTTAGTTTTCCTGTCATTTACTAGAATTGTTTCCTCCATATGCTGGTGACTATTGATCAAGTCTTTGACCTGCTCTCCACATGCCTTGATGTTACCTTCCATCACTTCAAAACGTGTCTCCATCATGGTTTATACAGAAACCTTCTCGATCGAGAAGGCTCTGATACCAACTTGTTATGATCAAACTAATGGGACTAATAGACAACAAATTATCAATTTGCTCAGTGAAATACAGAGAACAAGAATTATAATTAAGATAAGAGAGAAGAAATTAGGTTGGGAAACAGAAGATGAATTGGGGATCGAGAAGAGAGAGAAAACTTGAGATGAGAAGCGAGAGAAATTAAGAGAGAAATGTGTATATTTTTCATTGATGGCATCACACAATCCATCCCTCTATTTGTAAGCACTAGCTGACAAACAACATCCCCAACAGAAACTAAACGGGACAATACAACCGGTTCAATAGCTAGATAAACGTCATTGTTCTAATTAAGTTAAACGTCATTGTTCTAATTAAGCTAAACGACATCGTTTTACAAAGTGACTTGGACATAATAATTTAACGGTAACTCCCAACGTTAATCCCTAAATTAAGCTAGTTATGAACCCTAGTTCATAACATAATATGGCTTACGAGCAAAAGCAACCCTGCCCAAATCATGGTTTAGTTCATTATGCGGTGATGTTCACATACATAACTCATAAACATAATAACGATTAATATTATTGGCATGGAAAGCAAGATACAATCTTATAGGAGGATGAAGTTGAATGTGATTATTATCTTTAAGAATGTAAAATTACAGGCCACTCTGAATTTCGAATGTGATTCTTGTATTCTCAGGAAGCTGAAAGGATTATTTTTAAGAGAATGAGACATATTTATAGATGCTTTATCGTGGTACGAAATGCTGTGCAACTCGAAACTTGTTTTAAAAAGCTGAAATGAGATAGTTTGTATAGGTTATGACAGAAGTGGCCAAAAAATCCTACTCTGAACCATTCTCAAATAGAGAAGGTGTGATATAACATGAAATAGAGTTTTATAAAAGGTTACTTTTACAGGCAATGTTAACAATTGGTCCAGCAGATAGGAAGAGGTATAGTATTATACTACTCCCTCCGTCCCACACCAAGGTTCCTTGGTGTGGGTTTCACGCTTCTTAAGAAATTTTTTTGTTTGTGTTGTTTAGAATAGAGGAGAGATAATGTAAAAGTTAAATGTGGGGTAGGAAATAGTAGTTAATGATTGGTTTTTTTGAAAATGGGTTGAAGATTAGAGGAGAGAGATTGTAAAAGTTAAAAATATTTAATAGGAGAGAGAATGAGTGGGAGGAATAGTAAGTTAATGATTGTTTTTTTTTGTAAATATGTTAACTTTATAAGGGTATAATGAATAGTTTTTTTCGTAAATATATTAAATCATAAGGGTATAAATATATTCAAAACTTGCAAGGAAAGTAGGAACCTTGAAGTGGGACGGAGGGAGTATAATTTTAAATGAGAAAACTAGGGATAGGGATTGACCAAAATGAACATACTGAAGATTGATTTGGACAATTGAATGCCGAAAATGAAGTAAAATTATATATGGAAGTACAAAATGTTTAGTGCTTCATGATGTTCTAGAAATTGAATCTCTTCAAAGAAGCTTTGTTTTGATTTACGGAGTATGTCTTTCTTTTGACTTGTGATGACAATTTGTTAGTTTAGTTCATGACTTCTAAAGAAGAGGGAAAATGTGGGTTGTAATCACTAATACTGTGCAGGATTGGAGGATCGGATGGCCAATTATGGTGCATTTTGTTGGTATTATGGGTTTAGGGTGTTTTCTGAAAGCGGAAGGAATGTAGTATTTTGAGGCATAGCAAATGCGGGTAATTGGGCTTGTCTTGTCGATATGGACATTTATGGAGAACAGTAACTCGGGCTAAACTGTTCTGTTCTTTTGGTTGCTAGGGTACATAATGTGGTTAGGCTTTGTAAGCTATAATTATATTGCAGAAAGACTTCTTTTTAGCTTGATTACAACAACAAAACCTTAGTCCCAAAATGATTTGGGGGTCAGCTAACATGAATCGTCAAAGAAAAACGGTGAGGGAAAAAAAGCTAAGAAATTTAAAAGAAGAAGTAGGTCGGAAGAAAATTTTGGAGAAAGAAAAAAAGAAAAGGAAAAAGAAAATGAAAGATGAAAAAAAAAAAAATAGAAGAAGAGAAGATAAAAGACAAGGAATCCCTCTTAGATTCCCTTGGACATTATATGTTGGGCAAGTTTTAATGGCAGTCCTTGAAGAGTTGGGAAAGGGAAGAGTTTTGTTTACCAGAACTGCTATGCTCTCGGGTAACTTGAGCAAATAAAACATTAAATCTATCTACAATTTGTAGGAACGGCCAGGACTTATTTTGAAAATTTTCTTGCAAACATTTTATGTGTGTTGTTAATTGATTATATATGTCTTAAAGATAAGTCTTAATGTTAGTACATTGTTATGGATGTTTTTTTACCGATGTTCTTCTGTGTTATTTTCTTTACGTGTCCAGATGGTTGATGCATTCATGGCAGTTAGACCACTTCCCACTATGTTCAACTAAAACGGAAGATCAGAACTATACAGATTCATCAATACTTTCTCCCTCGAAATGGCAGGCGAGTGTCAATTTTATTGTTTCATTGAAAGTCAAAAAAGTCTTTTTTTTTTTTTTTTTTTGTCTCTAATTTATACATGAGATAGCCGTAAAGTGTCAATTTTCTTGTTTCATTGAAAGCCAAAAAGTCTTTTTTTTTTTCATTGTGCTGCAATGTTGTCAACTTGAAATATTTCTGAAAGTGGATATAATGGTATGCTCGAAGGACTTAACTATTGGCGAAAGGTTACATTTGCAGATGCGATTTTCGGTACACTCTGAGTCGACTATTTTAAAGTCGACTATTTTGATAAGTTAAATGCGGCATATAACATTTATCATGTGAGATGGGGGAGGAGTGAAATATGAAATGGGTAAAAACCATTTGCAGTCATTGACCTTGTCAAAGGGTGGGACATCTTACTGTCACACAAGGTGCTAATTGCTAAATAGTTATACTGATAAACTGGCCGCTATCCAAGGTTTTTATTTTTTTTTGGCTCTTTGACCATGTCAAAGGGTGTGCAAAGTAAATTGGAGTTGTGGAGACACAATTTGGAATTTCGAGGTTTTCGATTAAGCAGAAACAAGACTGAATATTTGGAGTGTAAGTTTAGCAGAGTTGGAAGTAGGGAGGCAGGGGAGGTCACATTTGATGGAAATATTATCCAAGCTTCTGAGTTTTTTTCGCTATCTTGGATCCATTATCCAAAAGGATAGAGAATTAGATGGAGATGTGACTCATAGGATTAAAGCAGGTTGGTTGAAGTGGAAGAGTGCCACAGGGTTTCTATGTGATCGCGGCATGCCCAATAGATTAAAGGGAAAATTCTACCGCACGGCAATTAGGCCGGCATTGCTTTACGGCACCGAATGTTGGGCCGTGAAACAGCGTCACGTGCATAAGACGTGTATAAGATGAATGTGGCGGAGTTGCGTATGCTTCGATGGATGTGCGGTCATACAAGAAAGGATCGATTGGGGAATAAGGTGATCAGAGTTAAAGTAGGAGTTGCGCCCATTGAGGATAAAATGAGGGAAAATTGTCTAAAGTGGTTTGGACATGTGAGAAGGAGACCGAGTGATGCACCGGTTAGGAGGACGGATCAGTGGAGAAATGATAAAATGACGAGGGGTAGGGGAAGACCCAAACAAACTTGGATTAGAGTAATTGAAAATGATATGAGTTTACTTGGAGTGGATGAAAGTATTGTGTTGAAGAGGCCGGAGTGGAGGGCAAAAATTCATGTGAGGGGTTATTTTTTTTTTTCAACAACATTTTTTCATGATGACATATGAGACTTCATGTTAGCCTACCCCAAATTATTTTGGGACTAAGGCTTTATTGTCGTTGTTGTTGTTAACCAAACCAACTTAGATAAAAACGGAAGGAAACAGTAATATATAAAGTTATTTTACAAGCATAGTAGCAGAAACATTTGCCGTTACTAATCTAGGTAGCTCCTTACCAAGAACATCTCTATCCAAACTATTAACAAAACAAAAGATGGTGGAATAACCAAAAAAATGTTCATTGTGTCATGAAGAGCAACTGCTTTGGCCAATGTATCTGCTACCATGTTAGCCTCTCGATAATTAAAAGATAACCAAAGACCTTGAAAGTAGGTAAAAAGATATTTGCAGTCATTGAGAAGCGTTTCAAGCTGAGAACGGGGCGGCTTGTCCCAACATAATAGTTGAAAAGCTATCTGAGAATCAGTTTCAACATGCAATGTTTTTATGTTGAGTGCCAAGGCCATTTGTAACCCCCGAAGAATTGCCCATAAGTCTGCTATCATATTTATCGAAAGACCAATACTCTTCGCAAACCCACAGACGCAATATCCAGATGAATCTCGAATGACCCCGTCTATAGCTGCGTGTTGTTTGGTGGAGTTGGTGTCAGTCATGTTATGAGATTAAATGGTCAGATTTAAGTGTTTCACAATATGATACTTCGTCGTCCCAAAATGACTTTTCATTTTTTTTATCATTACTTTGAATGAATTTTAATAAATTATTTTAGGTTAATTTAGTTATCATAATAAAAATGTAAAACTTAATATTGATCGTGTTGTTAATTGTGTATCAATTACAAGTTTTAGAATTACATAATCAGCCAATAATTATTGCTTATAGTTCTATATAGTAACGGCAAAAGAAATAGGAAGATCTGTTTGAGACGGATGGAGTATATGAAAATAGGCCAAAGCCGGGAATGTTATGAGATTATCTTAAGCCATACTCCCTCCTTCCCATAATACCTTACCCATTTTGCTATTTTGGGCGTCCCACTTTAAACTTACCCATTTTGCTATTTTGGGCGTCCCACTTTAAAGTCATACTTTTCTAAAAAAGAAATTTTTTAATACTTCTTTATTCATGAGATTCACTTGTCATACTCACAACAACTATTCACTTACTATTTTCTACCTCACTTTCTCTCTCCTACCCACTCACAACTTCTACTTTAATAACATTATATATATTTACTCCTTATTTTCCGTTCTCAACAGCAAATGAGTAAGCTAATATGGGACGGAGGGAGTATTTGGGTTGTTTTACATTCGTTCCAAAAATGAATATTAGAAAAAAGAAATAAAAATTTCTTTTAAGTTGAGCATGTGTAATGAATATTAGAAAAAAGAAAAGAAAATTTCTTTTAAATTGAGCATGTGTATGTGGCAGTCTTATCTCTACCCTACTAGGCTACAAGCCAATTGGAACTTATCCTAGTTCCAGGTTGGCATCATTTGACTAATTTGAAGATTTGTCTTAGATTCTTGGCCTTAAATGACTATTCACATGAAGAAAAAACACAATTACAAATTTAAGTGAAAACTTCATTTTTTTCATCTTGAGTGCATGTTTCACTTTTATTATCGAATTTTATTTTTTCATTTTAACCAACGTACTACAAACAATTGTGTTATTTTATATCCAAATTTGTTATTTAGATCCTAATTTATTTTATTTTCATTGTACTATAAACACTATTGTCATTTTTAACCCATATAAAATGACACTATTGTTTGAAGTATGATGATAATAATGAAAAATATATAGTTCGATAATAAAAGTGAAATACATGCCGAAGTATCAGGGATAAAAATGAAGTTTTCCCCAAATTTAAAATCGATACTTTGGTTTGGCTATGAGTTTATGCAGTTTGAATGTATATAAATATTTTTAATAAATTAATGAGTTACCTTTAAGTTAATTCTTTAAGTATGTACTTCCTCCTTCTCAAAAAAAAAAAAAAAAAAACTTCTTACTTTCCCTTTAGTCTGTTCCAAAGTAAGATTTAGATTTTTAATTGCTTTATTTTTTAAATAGACAGTAAGATTCATTTGCTACACTCACGAAAATAACACACTTACTATTCTCTGCAACTTTCTCTCTTCTACTTTATTTTTCATATTCATAACATTTACTATTTTTTAATCCTCTTGCATAAAGTCAAATTTAGAACCTTATTATGAGACGAATAGAGTACATTATATTTTATTATGAGTAATGATAACGGGCACAAAAGAAATTCACAAAATATTGCTTACAAAATGAGTTGACGATATTTTATTGCTAGCATCAATAGTGTACCCGCTACCCTTTAATTAAAAACACTAATAAAATAATTACACCTAATATTTTGTAAGCAAGTTTTTTTTTTTTTTTTGACTATTTTGTATCCCTAGTATTATTCTTTAATTATTGAGTTACATTTTTATTACATTAATCAATATTTTATAATAAAGAGAATTTTATAATTATAATAAAACAAATAAAGTTGCAGCCCCAAATCTGTTAAAATTACTTGACCCGCACACAACTACTTTTATCCATATCCGGCGCCCCCATTTTTGTTCATGATATGATTTTTATTTAATTTGTATAAAATAAAAATGAAAAGGACTTGAAAACCACCTTCATTTTTGGACATGGTATATTACCTTACACTTGGCCGGCTCCTAATTTTTGGTCATACCTTATATTTATCCATCTCATTGTCATTTGATTATATCCAAAATTATTATATTGCTTCATACAATATTATACATCTCAAAAATCATTTACATAGATTTTTCAGCCGCCCAAATTTGTCACATTAGGGTTGATTTTTAACATTAAAAGGAAGACAAACCCTTCTTCCATTTCCTCCATTTCTTCTTCTAATCATATATGCAAGAAAGTTACCATACCAAAGCAATGGGTGGAGTGAAGAGGGAAAAGGGTGTGCTCAAGTTGGTCCGACCCGGTGGTATAGTGGAGGTCCACCAGAACCCGATCACAGCAGCTCAAGTCATGGAAATGTATCCTAGGCATTGTGTGACCCGCCCAGATGTTTTCATGTATCCGTGGATTGTGGTTCGGCCGGAGTCGGTTCTTAGCCTCGGCCGTGTGTTTTACGTGGTCCCACGCCATACCATATGGCGGTTGCTTCAGAAGAATGGCTTGGTTAAGGGAAATCACACTCTACCAAAACCACCTCAGGAAGCCGATGATGCCACCTCATATGATGATGTGGTATCATCAAGAAAATATCAGAAAGACCGCGTTAAGAGTGGATGTCAGCCGTTGATTGAGCCATCAAGCTTTCGCAAGCTAGCTCGTGTATCTCCTCAGAAGATCTCTTCTGAGAGACGTAAAGAACGTCTTAAGCCCAAATTCCCGGATGGTTATATTTTCAACGAAACATTTCCAGATAATGAAAATGACGATTTAACCCTCAAGAAAGTAGATAATTCCTTGTTGATGATCCAACATAAGGAGTATGATTCTGACGATGATGATGTTCAAGGTTGTTTCCCCATGCGAAGAAACGTTAGTAGTTTAGAGGCTAAAAAGAGTACTTCAAAGATTAAAACTACTCTTAAACCGTGCTTAAAGAAACATACAACCAAGAATATTAAGATGTTAACGGGCCCAAGGGTGAGATTTACGATTCCAGAAGAAGATCATGATGAGAAAGAGGGAGTCGAACGTGGTTCTTGAGGGGGTATTTGATATGCAATCCTTATGATCTGGTTTTTTGTCAATTACCATGGAAGGGTTCAAAAATCTTGGATTTTCCATTACTTTTCTCTATGGAAAAGGCAGTGGAGAAATCCTAGACTGTTTTGTAAATCATAGTAAAAGAATATACATGTATGATATTACTAAAATCTATTCAGGAACTAGTAATTAAAACAGAATAAATATGGACTAACAATTTACTTTTATTTTCCTTTTATTCCCCAGATTACTTTACACTCAAGCCTTGAATATATCTGGCGAGCGACCCTTGTAAATATTCTTGATATTCATCTCGACCAACTTTCTCCTGTTTGTTCGACTCCCGGCCATCATTCACCATGTTATGTAGATCACGAGAAGCGTTTGTTTGCTTGAATATGGCGTTTTGGTGATTTTCCCTTTTAAGGGGATTTATTCTTGATGGGTCGAGCTTCTTTTGAGAAAACATTTTATTCTGATAGTTATAATTTTCATGTTTCTCCTTCCAAAATCTTTCCCTATCGTAGTTCTTCTCCAGGTTCAGTTTTGGTGCAATAGAAGTCAACACTTCTTGTTGAGGAGTCATTTCACTAGGCAAATCTCCTTCTAATATTCTCAAAACCTGCAAAATAAATTGTTTTTACATAAAAATTAAAAAAAAAAAAAGTGTTTTTATAACAATAGGCCGGGGTTTTTTTTTTTTTTATATAAATTTAGAACCTTGGACATTCTTGGCCTCTGGTCTGGGTCAGGGGAGATGCACAGAGTTGCTGCATGCATCATGCATTCCACTTCCTTTACTACGTAATCATTTCCTAGACGACGATCAATCATTTCTTCTTTGACATTCCTCTCTAGAAACTGACGGCCCCGCCTTCTTGAAAATTCGATTGCCTTGATTCCAGTTAAGAGTTCCAACAAGACAACTCCAAATGCATATACATCAGCTTTCTCAGTTATCAGACCAGTCTGTGTATATTCAGGAGCCAAGTACCTATGCGTATAGATAGAATAATTTTTGATAATTTTTTCACTTTTGTTTCAACTTACACTGATCTTATAGAGTGAAGAAGGGGATATATATTTGTTTGTTTATTTATTTATTTATCTATTTATTTACTTACCCGAAAGCACCAACTACACGGGTCTCTTCTTCTGCCTGGCCGTCTGCTTGCCATCTTGCGAGGCCAAAATCTCCAACCTAAATAAGTCGAGATAGAACACGAGCGAAAGAAAATTCTGTTAAAGTTTTAACCTGAAAATTATAAGTTTTTTTATCTGAAACGAAGACGAAATGGAAAGAGAAAAGAGAAGAACCATGGGTTCAAAGTCATGTGTTAGGAGAATGTTATTAGGTCTAAAGTCTCTATGCACTATACATCCAACTCTGCAATCTTCATGAAGATATCTTAATCCTCTCGCAGCTCCAATTGCAACCTTCACTCTATTAGACCAAGACATCACCTCATTCATACCCTTTCCTGTATAATTCAAGTTCGAAATTGTCAGAGAAGAGAGAGGGAGATCTAGAGAGAGAGAGAGAGAGAGATGAAACTCATCATGCACCTTCTTACCATATAAGTGCTTGTCAAGGGAACCATTGCAAGCAAACTCATAAACAAGTAGCCACTCAACTTCTATGCAATAACCAATCAACATGACCAAATTCTTGTGCTGTGCACAGCTCAAAACTTCAACCTCAGAGCAAAACTCAGACCCTCCTTGTGCACTCAAAGACTTGTGTTGCTTCACAGCAACAACCTGCCCATCTCCTAATATACCTCTATAAACCTGCCCATATCCACCCTCAGCCAAGAAATTACTTCCCGAAAATCCCTCAGTTGCTCTTTCAATCTCCTTGTAACTAAATCTTCGTGGAGATTTTCCCAAAACTGGAGCTTTTTGTTTACAAACCGAACAAAGTGGAGGAGGGATTGGTGGCTTTTTTATTAAAAGAGACATATCTCTCCTAACGCTTGAGGTTCGATCTATTCTTGAAGAGATTTTTGTAAGAGATTTTGGCTGCATATACACATTCTCATTCCTTGGTTTTTGCTTCCAAGAATCGACTGATCTTCTTGGTGGAAATCGTGTGGCCTGTGTTGATTTAACATCTGCAGATATATCAGCGGGGATGAAATTTGGGTCGGGGCGGACAAAATTGTCTTTTGTTGAGCTAGATGAAGTGGATGAAGAAGAGGCAGTTTCTCGAGTATTGGGAGTAAGTCCATTTGATCCAAGACTAACAGGAGTTGTTATATTGTTGTAAACCGGATTATAAGTTGGGAGCACTCCTAGCATGTCCGCCACGGTGGGACCCCTTGGGAGTCGATCTTGGTCAAACTTGTTCGTTTCCGGGAAGCTGACCGACCGAAGGATTTTAGGCACGGCATGATCTATGAGCAGGATGTTGCAGTTCAGAAACTGTTTTAAGCAGCAATCACCTTCTTTCTTCAAGTGCCTAAAACGTTCGAACACTAAAGATCAGTCAAGTTATGAATAAGTAGGTCTAATCTTTAATTTTTTTCAGAATTTATATAAGATAAATCCTATACCTATCAAGAATCACCCACTTTGCTCCGAGCTCTGCTGCTGCCATGGACACCAATCCTACTGGTGCATACGCAACTACTTTCACTTCAGTAGCAACCTGACTCCATTGTGTTGTTCTTTGTTAAATCTTGAATTATTTCAAAAATAAACTACTCTCTCCGTCCCTAAATGATTTTCCATTTTTTACTTTGAAGGGCATTTTTTGTATATATGCCCTTAGTATCCACCATCTAGGCTTGTAGTATTGCAGGTACACAGTGGAATATGATATTACCTTTGTCCAAAAATGAATGACCAAAAACTTTTTCAATTTTGTTCTCAAGAGCAAATTTCAAAAAAAAAATAAAAAATTGGCCATTCATTTGGGACGGAGGGAGTATTTGTTAAAGATGAATTTAGTAACTTTCTAAAAATGGACACTCATATAGACGGATTGAAAAAAAAAAAAAAAAGAACGCCGTAAAACAATACCTGGGCAACTTTATAAACTTGAAAAAGTTGCTGTATCATTTGCGCGCAAACGCTGCAAATTTTTTCTGGTATATCATGGCCATCATCAACAAATCCCGACGAATCCTTCCTCCCAAGACTACTCCTTTTCTTCACCAGCCCTGAAACTTTCAACAAGAACATCAAAATCCGACCATTTCAAACACATAAACACACACACACACACATATGTGAAGCGGAAAGGTAAAACTAAATTGAATATCATACGAGAAAATAGTCCTTTAGCATTTTGATGACGGGCTATTCGTGGAGGGTGGCTGTAATTCAGAGGAGGAAGAATGGCAAGTAGCACAAGCGAGTCAGATGGTTTGACTGCATTTCGGACAGCCCATTCGAGTGCGTAATCTGTAATTTCTTTACTTGCATCTATTGCCACTAAGATTACTTCACCAACCATTGCTGGTTCATGAACATAGTATGGAATTTTCTGTTAAGTTCTGAGCTTAATAAACAGCTTAAAAATAAGTTACATAGTTCAAAGATAGAGACTTAGTGATGTCATTTTCTTTTAATATTATTTAAATAATATAATTTTGTTTTATTTTCTGAGTTTTATTATGTTTTTGTAGTTTTGGTTGGATAAAATAGGAGCAAGTCTGGTGAGGGATACAAATGGCAACACTGGGCAGCAGGGGCCAGAGATGAAACATTTGAAATGTTCTTTGTAGGCTTCTTCTTGGAATTTTCCACTATAAAAAAGTTTCACACATACATACCCAATCCGTCCTGTGCGGGGATTAAGGAAAAAGTAAGTGTTATGAGTATGATAACTGGGTTCCATTGTCTATTTTGAGCAAGTCTCTTTAATATTGGGACGCCAAAAAAGGAAATTAGTCTCTTTTATATTGTGACGGAGGGAGTATATGTATAAATATAATGAATCTTGACCGCTTTCTGTTCTTTAGTGTTGATCTGCTGTTTATAAAATTCATCAAAAAATAAAATAAAAATACAAGCAGGCTAGCCACAAACTCAACCTACCAACAAAATGGCGCGAAAGAAAAAACCAGTTCAGCCAGAGCTAACAAGGGATTAAAATATTTAAATTTCCTGAGGCCTCTAGGACATACTCTCCGTCCCATAACAAGTGTTGCTCTTTCCTTTTTTTGGCCCGTCCCAAAATAAGTGTCACCCTTCAAAAAAAAAAAAAGTTAAGTACAATTTCACCATTATACAAGCGTTGTACAAACAAGTGAAGAACATTTTAAATATGTTGACAAGTCAACTTCATTTATTGTGGGACGGAGGGATTAATAGTTTTGTGGTTATGTGGTATATCCACTAAAAAACTCTTCTTATGGTCTATTGGAATTAAAGATACCAAAAACTGATTGAAATATTATGACTATTGTCTGAATAATGTACAACTTACAACAGCAATGTAAGAAAAAAAAATGAAAAAATAAAATAAAAATAAGATGAACAAGTTGATTGAAGTTATTTGCACATTCTTGTATGTATAAAATATGAACATAATCCAAGCAATAATACTACTAGCTATGGGAGCTTATCTTGGAGAATACAATGGCAAATATTTGCAGGCAAGATCTTGGAGTTGTTTTGAACTGTTACAAAGTCAAGCCAAGTCAACTCAATCCTCTCCGCTTCCGTGGTTACTTCCATCATGTACATCGTCCGCATTGCTGTAACATCTTGAATCTAAACTGAAAACGCTCCGTGCTTGTGAACCTTGCCTTGAGTTTGTACCATCTGCACCACTTTCAGTAGCATCTGATGATGATCCTTCTTCATAGCTACTTCTTCTTGAATTAGTCGAATCAACTGTACTATATTTAGATTTTCCAGTGCTTTTCCGGCTCAAGTTCGAATAACCCTTATGTTTCTGCTTTGTTGACCCGAAACTGCTATTGCTGCTTCGCCTCGATGAATTCCGACTAATCTTTCCCCCTTCCTTTGACTTTCTGCTTCTTGTCCGGGATTTCGAACCCCGTTTCATTGACTTTTTAACATCCCGCTGACATTTGTCCCCACTGTCTTCTTCATCTTCGTCCTCGTGATACAAACTTTCTGATGAACTACCACTATCCTCGTGATGCGTGTTTTTCGCGTTTTTTTGACTGCTTTGATTTTTTTTAGGAGTTTCATCATCTGAAGAAGAACTACTGCTGCTACTTCTTCTGTTTTGGTGGTCACGATGGTCATCTCCATGGTCAATGGTTGGTGGGGACAGAGGTGGAATACTCGGAGGAGGGGAAGCAAAAGGTTCGTCGAGTGGGACGGATGTAAGGAAACTAAGTGCAGCCACAACATCACCAACCAAGGGTCGAACCGATGGCTCATCCTGCAGGCACATGGCTGCAACCCCAACTATTTGGTTCAAACTTCTCACTGGAAATTTACCATCCAAAAGTGGATCAGCCAGCTCAGGAAACCTCTTTGGATCCCTAAAATAGGGTTGTGCCTGTTAAACACATGTATTATGATCATGATTCAAAACATTCAAGAAGTACTCCCTACATCTCTTAATGAATGTCCAAGTTTCATTTTAATGGAAAGATGCATAAATATTCTTGTTATCCACTTTCTAAACATTTAGTTTTACAATAATTAAAAAAATAGCGATTTTTTTTTTTGGTAAAAAAGCGTTTAGGCACAAAGTTTTCTACAAAAAAATATACTCCCTCCGTCCCATTAATAACTTCACTTTTTGCCAAAACGGGTGTCCCGTTAAAAGCTTCACCTTTCCTAAAATGACAAAGAATCTTTACTATTTCACCCACTAATTCTCTCTCCTACTTTACTTTTACACTCACAACACTTTTCAAATTTACTATTCCCTTCACTCATTCTCTCTCCTATTTTACTTCTATACTCACAACACTTTCTCCTCTCTCTTATTTTCCTTAATTTGCGTGCCAATCCCAAAATGATGAACTTATTAATGGGACGGAGGGAGTATTCATTTAGAGACAGAGGGAGTAATTTTCTCAAGAAAGGCAAAATTGGAAATATAATTTACCCAAGTAACTAAATTTTGCTCGTCAGAAGGGCGAGATGTATCTATGGATCTCCGTCCCGTAATAAGCTCCAAAAGAATGACACCAAAACTGTATATATCAGACTTCATGGTGAGCTCACCGGTTCGCTCATACTCTGGTGCACTATATCCATTAGTTATCATCCTTTGAGACGGAAGCACGCTATTTCCGAGACCTAGCTTGGCTAGCCCATAATCAGTGAGTCTCGGGTTAAACTGTTCATCCAATAAGATATTCGAGGCTTTTAGGTCTCGGTAGATAATGGGTGGATTGGCTTTTTCATGCAAATACTCAAGACCAAGTGCAGCACCAGATGCTATTTTCATCCTCATGTTCCAATCTAATGGCTTCTTATCTGGTGTCAAATCTGCAATCCAAATGACACAAGTTTTAACCAAGCAGAGAGAGAGAGAGAGAGAGAGAGAGAGAGAGAGAGAGAGAGAGAGAGAGAGAGAGAGAGATGGAAAGATAAGGGAGAAATATACAAAAGAAGGGAGAAATATACCAAGTAGATGAGTTTGAAGGAAAGATGGACAAAAAGAAGGGAAAAATATACCAAGTAGATGAGTTTGAAGGAAATATAGACAAAAAGAACGGAGAAATATACCAAGTAGATGAGTTTGAAGAGAACCCCCGGGCATGTACTCGTAAACCAAAAGTCTTTGATCTCCATCAGCGCAATATCCGATAAGACTGACCAAATTCGGGTGGTGGAGGAGAGTCAACATCAGAACCTCAACAAGAAAGTCCTTGTTTCCTTGCATTCCATTTTTGTCTAGTTGCTTCACAGCCACAACCTATGCATACATATATATAGATGAATTCATTCATTCATATCTTATACTCCCTCGATCTGTCCCAAAATGAATGTCCAAAAAAGATTCAAATTTGCTCTTGATCAAGAGCAATTTTGAAATTTTTTTGGACATTCGTTTTGGGACCGAGGGAGTATGAACTTAGAACGTCCAAATTAAAATGAAGGAAACATTACTGGACAACCAAAGAACCTGTCCGCTAGACTGAAGTGTTCCTCTATAAACTTTTCCAAAACCACTTTCGCCTAAAAGACATTCCTGTCTGAAATTCTTGGTTGCAGAGGCCAACTCCCGGAAAGTGAAAGTCTTAGCATTTGCCCCATTTTCTGTCACGTCAACTCCTTCATCACCATCGTCGCTGTGGTCTTTTTCTTGTCGTTCTCGAGGTGATGATGGTGAGTTTTTATTTATTTTCTCTGCATAAAACACAATGTACTCTCAGGGAGAAGTATAAATCAGCTCTTGATTGTTTTTTTCCATCTGCTTTTCATTCAAATTACCAAAACAGAGGAAGGACACCATCCTAAGAGTGTCAAGCACTGCTATATCCACAAAAAGAGATTACGCAAACTGTTCTTAAATTATTTTAAATACTGAGGAACTATGATGCTCAGACTCGGGTATGAGTGTCGACATGGGTACGGATCCGAGTGTCGGATCCTCCAAAATTTTAAGATTTTAAACCAAATTTAGTGTAAAATAGCCACACCCATGTCCAATCCTCTAGACACGGGTACTTCGGCAAAAGTGAAGGGTCTGAACATCATAGATGAGGAACTTAAACAATTTTCAGGAGAAATCCATTTATTATATTTTCAAGATGATTCTTTCTGCTTGTTTTGCTTAATGAAACTCTTAGCTTTTCATTCTCCACTAAGCAAAAACAAACAGAAAACCTTCAAAATGGGTCGCAATGTCGCACACACTACCATTCAATCCCCAATGTTGGAAAGACCAAAATCCTTTAGTCGATCAGACCCCTCTCAAAACTTCTCATTTTCCAACCACAGGTCTACCAAAAGTCTGTGGATGATATTGGTGTCCAGTAACAATGGGTGACAATTATTCAACACAATTAAATCCCACGCTTATCGCATTCTTCTTACACTCAATCTTAGAACATGAACATATTCATTTTCCCTTGCACATTGCCAAAAAGATCACAAGCGAGGCCAATCGAAACACAAAAAGGGTAAGACTGCATGAAATAATAAATCAAAATTTGCGGGTATTGGGTTAAATAAAATGGGGATCATGATATTCACGAAAATATATTGCGTAATGCAGATGAAGAAGAAAAACAAAAAATCAGAATAAAGATCAAAAACTGCAATTAATTAGTACATAATAAAATAGTTTATGAAAATGAGGAGGATTGGGAGGTAAGTACGTACCGGGAGAGGGAGGGTGAATATGTGGAGAAGGGGAAGTAGGAGGCAATTCTCTTGCTTGAGCCACAGGCAAGGGTTGCTCCTCCTCCTCCTCCTTTTTGCTATCTGATTTCTTGCTTCCAAAGCATGGCAAACAACTCATGCTTTTTTCTTTCCTTTTTAAGTCAAACCCTTCCAACTATCTATTTTTTTCATTTATTTATATTGTATTATAGATTATGTATTATTACGTATGGCGGTGGCAGTGGCGGTGATGGTGGCGGAGGGGAGTCCTCCACGGCGTTGAAGGACCCCAAAACAAATAAAGAAAAGAGACAATGGAAAGAAGGTGGTGGTGATGTTTGAAAGCAATTCATTAATTTACAAGGAGAGAAGAAAAAATGCCATTTCCTTTTCGCCTGAGTTGGGGAGATCTATCGATTGTGTGTGTGTGTGAGAGAGAGAGGGAGAGAAAGAGAGAGAGAGGGAGAGGGAGAGGGAGAGGGAGAGAGTTTTTCCTTGAAATTTCTCTCACCCTCGAGAGAAAAAGAGGGAGATTTAGATGGTTCTTTGGTTACAAATACATTTGTTTGTTCAGTTTGATTTTGTTTGAGGTGTTTGATTTAGCTAATGATAAAATTTGGACAAAAATTCCTGTGATACCGTACAGTGTTACATGATTATATTTTATCTCGTCAAAATATGTTTATCCTTCCAAATTATTCACCTATTTCCACTTTTCACCCTCGTTTGAAAAGAGAAAATTACGTCATAGTCCATCAATAATATCTAATCTACATTATTATACGACACCCTATTTCTTAATCAACTTCCTAACCCTAAAAAATATTTTATCCTATCATATAATCCCTCACTTAATTTAAATGATATAATTATACCCCTCCCCACCCCACCCACCTACCTAGTCACAAACACAAACACACACACACACACACACTTTCTCTCTCTACCCCGTCTCTAGCACCCCTCTCCCGCCGGCGACCCCTACCCTCCCCGTCTCCGGCGGACCCTACCTCCCCACCGCCGGCGAATCACCCTCCCGACCTCAGGCCTTCCTCTCTCCTTTCCGTAGCCATCTCTCTTTCTCTCTCTTTCTGCCCTACCCACAACCCATCTCCCACCGTCACCTCCATCTTCCAACTCCGGTGACCAAACAATGTGTGGGGATTATTTATAAACACAAATCAAGTTCAACAATAAACCAGAGATCACCACGAATCAGCGATATATATATGCAGAGAAAGGATGGGGGATTGTGTACCGAGTGAATGCCGTAGGCAGAAAGGGTTCCGGTAAAAGCAGCGGCGGAGGCGCCGACGAAGAGAGAGGCGATACCGAAGGCTTTTAAAGGCATGAGACGACCGTCGCCGGCGTAAAATTTGCGGAAGGAGTGGATCCCCCAGGTTAATTGAACGGCGCTAGCAGAGGCCCAACACACACAATTATTTCCAGATCCACCTCCGACGATCAGTATTTTTCCTCCTTTCTTTTCAATTATTTGTTATCTTACTATTTTTTTTTTAAATTAGCTACTTACGTAGTTACATTCAATTCAATGCAAGCTGCATTCCATATTCCATATAGAGACATTAAGAAAATGTTAACTTTTACTAATTAAAATTATTTGAAGACATCATAATAATAATGATTTGTGTATAGATGCTTATTTATTGTTTTGTTGATAATTGAGAACTTACTGATAAGATAAGTTCTTGATTGTTTAGTCATTGGAGTTGGTGATCACCGGAGTTGATCGTGTTCTTAGTGGAGACAACTGAGAACTTACTAATAAGTTAAGTTCTCAGTTGTTCGGTCGCCGAAATTGGTGATCGCCGGAATTGATCGTGTTCTTAGTAGTTTAGTTGACAACTGAGAACTTACTGATAAGTTCTCAGTTGTCTATTCGCCATAGTTGGTGATCACCAGAGTTGATTGTGTTTTTAGTGGAGACAACTGAGAACTTACTGATAAGTTAAGTTCTCAGTTGTTTGGTCGCCGAAGTTGGCGATCGCCGGAGTTGATCGTGTTCTTAGTAGTTTAGTTGACAACTGAGAACTTACTGATAAGTTAAGTTCTCAGTTGTTTGGTCGCCGGAGAGGTCGCCGGAGTTGATCGTGTTCTTAGTAGTTTAGTTGACAACTGAGAACTTACTGATAAGTTAAGTTCTCAGTTGTTTGGTCGTCGGAGAGGTCGCCGGAGTTGGTGGTCGCCGACACATATATATATAAAAAAAAAAAAAGTTGCCTGAAAAAGTTGCCGGAAAAAGTCGTCGGAGTTGATGGTTACTGGAAGTGTTGACCGGAGAAGATGGAGAGGGGGTGACCTAAGGTGAGGGTGGTTGGAGAGAAATTAAATTGTTAAAGAGAGTGAACTTAGTGAAATGATAGGAGGGTGAACTTAGTAAAATGTTAGGAGGGTGTAGTTATTAAGCTAGGGACTAAATGGTTAAGCAAATTAGAAATTGTCCTAAGAAGTAGTATTGTTTCTTTAGAGGGATTATTTGGTAAATGCCTCATTTGAAAAGTCGATATGTTTGGTACATAAACTTTCAAATTGTCCCAATTTACTTCGGTCCTTGCCAATTTTTTAAGTGGAGCAAAATAAAATTGTAATATATTTTTTATTTTACACAAACGGGGCAGATTTTACTAAAGTTGCACTATGTTCTTTGCTGCCTTTTAAATGAGTGCTTTGTTGGATTTGTGGTTAGGGGAAGAATATGGTTTTTTATTGGATTTAAAGGGGGTTGCGGTGAGGTGGTGGTATTCAGACCGAAAAGATGGTGGTGTAGTGGTTGGTTGTTGAATTTGAGCTATTGTGGGTTGGAAAAAAGTGTTTATGGGTTAGGAACAGAGGTGGCATGGATGGGAAAGAAGTAAGAAGTGATAAATCTTTTATGAGGTTAGTTTTGAACAACTATAAAAATATTTTGTCAATATAATGTAACACTACAAGAAAAGAGGCAAATATTGACGGAAATTAATGACGGACTAATATCCGTCGGTATTAGCAACGGATTATCAACGAAATAGCAACGACCTAGAGTGGAAAACAAAACACGAAATTAGGACAAGATTACCGACGATTTTAGTGACGGAAATAACGACGGATGCCATTTCGATTCTAATCCGTCGCTATTGTGGCGCCAAAACTTTGTGCACTTTTTTACCGACGAATTTATGACGGAACACATGACTAAATTTTTACTTTTTTAATTTTTAGAATAGCGACGGATTTGAGTCGTTGCTAAATGATTTTAAAAAAATATTGAATTTATATTTTAGGGTAGAGACGAAATAGTGACGAATTTTTTTTACCGACAGATTAAATCCGTCAGTAAATAAATTACTCCCTCCGTCCCACAATAATATGTAAACTTTCTATTTTGGGCGTCCCACAATAATATCTAACTTTCCCAAAATGGAAAGGAATCTTTACTATTCCCTCCACTCATTCTCTCTCCTACATTATTTTAATACTCACATCACCATTATAATTTACTATTCTCTCCACTCATTCTCTCTCCTATTTTATTTTCACACTCACAACACTTTCAATATAATATTTCCTCCTTAATCCCCGTGCAAAACCCAAAAGTCCATAAATCTATGGGACGGAGGGAGTACATATTATTACCGACGAATAAAATTCGTCAGTAATTAAATTACATTTTTTAACCAAACAAATGATAGTATTATAAAGAAATGTAGGACGAACAATATCCTTCACTATGAGAATTTTTTTTCAATAGAGATAAATATTTTTGCCTTTTTTTAGTAAGAAAGTTTTTTTTCTCAAAAAGTTATATATAAAAGTTTTGTTTAGAAATTAACTAAACAAATGATAGTATATAGAATTTTGATTAAAAAAATAATTGATGCAAAAAAGGAAAAGGAAAAAATGGCTTTTTGAGAAAAAAAAGTTATATATAATAGTTTTTATATATATATATATATTTTTTATAAAGAAAACTATTTGAGATGTTGGTTAGTAGTGAAATTTTTTACAATAATTTATATAAAAATAGTTAAGAATTTTTAAAGAAATAAAAGTATATAATAGAAGAGGGACGGACAATAAAATATATACTTTATTATTTTCTTTTGGATAAAGAAAACTATTTGAGATGTTGGTTAGTAGTGAAATTTTTTACAAAAAGTTGTATAAAAAAAGTTAAGAATTTTTAAAGAATTAAAAGTATATAATAGAAGAGGGACGGACAATAGCATATATACTTTTTAAATTTTTTAATATTTTTTTTGGATAAATAAAACTATTTGAGATGTTGGATAGTAGTGAAATTTTTTACAAATAGTTATATAAAAAAGTTAAGAATTTTTAAAGAAATAAAAGTATACTCCCTCCGTCCCACGTCATTGTGAACCATTTTTCCGGGCACGATAATTAAGAAATATTATTAAGATAATGAAAATGTGTGGTAGGAAATGAAGAGAGAGAATGAGTGGAGTTGGTTGAATAAATTGTGTGGTAGGAAATGAAGAAAGAGAATGAGTGGGTGGGGTAGGGTGAATATAAAATAATAAATTTATTTCCATTTTGGGCAGTTTGCATTCACGTGGGACGGACCAAAATGAAAATAAGTTTGCATTCACGTGGGACGGAGGGAGTATAATAGAAGAGGAACGGACAATAGCATTTATACTTTTTTTTAATTTTTTATATTTTTTTTTGATAAAGAAAACTATTTGAGATGTTGGTTAGTAGTGAAATATTTTACAAAAAATTATATAAAAAAATTTAAGAATTTTTAAAAAATAAAAGTATACTCCCTCCGTCCCATTAAGCTTAAGAAGATTCCATTTTGCGCGGGAATTAAGGAATATTATTATATTATTAGGAGAGAGAATGAGTGGAAGAAGTGTTGTGAGTGTGAAAAATTAAATAGGAGAGAGAATGAGTGGAGAGAATAGTAAATTATAATGTGTTGTGAGTATTAAAATAATGTAGGAGAGAGAATGAGTGGAAAGAATAGTGATTTAAGGTTTCCTTTTTGGGATTTCTTAAGACTTATGGGACGCCCAAAATGGAAAGTTTTCTTAAGACTTATGGGACAGAGGGAGTATAATAGAAGAGGGACGGATAATAGCATATATAATTTTTTAATATTTTTATATTTTTTTTTGATAAAGAAAACCATTTGAGATGTTGGTTAGTAGTGGATTTTTTTACAAAAAGTTATATAAGAAAAGGTTAAGAATTTCTAAAGAAATAAAATTATACAATAGATGAGGAACGGACAATAATAGCATATACTCCCTCCGTCCCAATAAAAGCTTCATAAATTACCCAAAAGGGCGTCCCGTTAGAAGCTTCACCTTTCCTTTTTTGGCAAAGAATCTTTACTATTTCCTCCACTCATTCTCTCTCCTACATTATTTTAATACTCACAACACCATTATAATTTACTATTCCCTCCACTAATTCTCTCTCCTATTTTCAAATTACACTCACAACATTTTTTTTCCCTCCCATTTCCATAATTTGCGTGCCCACCCAAAAGGGTGAAGCACTTATTGGGACGGAGGGAGTATACTTTTTTAATTTTTTTTTATATTTTTTTTTTGGATAAAGAAAACTATTTGAGATATTGGTTAGTAGTGAAATTTTTTACAAAAAGTTATATAAAAAGAGTTAAGAATTTTTAAAGAAATAAAAGTATATAATAGAAGAAGGACGGACAATAGCATATATACTTTTTTAATTTTTTTATATTTTTTTTGGATATAGTAAACTATTTGAGATGAGATGTTGATTAGTAGTGGATTTTTTTTTACAAAAAGTTATATAAAAAAGTTAAGAATTTTTAAAGAAATAAAAGTATATATTAGTGGTGTGGTCGATGTCTGTTGATGATGGTGGTGTGGTGGCCCGACTACAGTGGTGGTCTGAAGATGGTGGTGGTCCGATGGTGGGAGTGGTGTAGATGAGTGTGCTTGGAAAAAGAATATTGATGAAAGGTTGAAGTATAATAAATTCTAGATAATAGTGCTTGTATGATTTTTTTTTTTGAATTAATTTTCAAGTAGATTTTGATGCTTAAGGATGATTTTAGTCGAATTTGTATTTTGACAGTGGTGGCAGATGGTGGTTTGACGAAGGGGAGCGGTGGTTTGGCGGTGGCGAAGGGTGGTGACGGTGGTGTGTTGTTTAGTTGTGTTAGGTGGTGATGAAAATAGATTTTGGGAAGAGGTTTATTTTATGTAATAATGTGATGAATTATTTAATTTAACCTTAATAAAGTAATGTGAAGACTATTTTGCCTCTTGTGTTGTGTTAGGTGCTGCTTTTATATATATATATATATATATATATATATATACGCTCTAATGAGAATCGTGAGAACCACTTGCATACACTTGTATACAGTAGATATTTAGCTACTATATACATATACAATAGACTGTATACATATACAGTAGATACTTAGCTACTGTATACAAGTATATATGTGTGGTTATACATTTGTATACAATAGATACTTAACTACTGTATACATATACAGTAGACTGCATATGTATACAGTAGCTAAGTATCTAGTGTAAACAAGTGTATACAAGTGGTTCTCACGGTTCTCATTTGAGCACCTACCTATATATATATATATATATATATATATATATATATATATATATATATATATATATATATATATAAGTCTATTATAATGAGAACCAAATTTATATGAGAAGTGAGAACCATAAGAACCACTAACAGCCATTGGATTAAAAACACATCAATGCTCCAGATTAAAAAAAAAATAGAGGGAGTGGCATTTTCGTAATTATTTCATTTAAAATTCTTCTCAAATTTTAAAATAAAATATCTCAATATCTATAAGACGAAAAAAAAATTCGAAAACACTGATTTTTTTGTCTTGACGAGACGATTCAAACTAGATCCCTGAAGATAGGATTTTGAAAAAATAATATTGACTTATAGATTACTTAACTAGTGTACATTATTTAACTAGTGTACATTACTTAACTAGTGTGCACGAGTTAATTACTTAACTAGTGTACATTATTTAACTAGTGTACATTACTTAACTAGCTGTGTTGTCTTAGTGAACACTAGCTGTGTTGTCTTAGTGAACACTAGCTAGTTATCTTAGTGAACACTAGCTGTGTTGTCTTAGTGAACACTAGCTGTGTTGTCTTAGTGAACACTAGCTAGTTGTCTTAGTGAACACTTGCTGTGTTATCTTAGTGAACACTAGCTGTGTTGTCTTAGTGAACACTAGCTGTGTTGCTAGTGTAACCTAGTGTCCCAAACTGAGTGAATCATTTTTTCAAAGATAGTTTCTTCGATAGATATCAAGGTGAACACTAGTTGTGTTGCTTAGTGAACACTAGTCTGTGTTATCTTAGTGAACACTAGCCTGTGTTATCTTAGCGAACACTAGCCGTTGTATTAGTGACGACTAGGCGTGTTGTCTTAGTGAACACTAGCCTTTGTGTTGTATTAGTGAACACTAGTTTGTGTTGCTTATGTACACTAGCTAGTTGTCTTAGTGAACACTAGCCTGTGTTATCTTAGTGAACACTATTTGTGTTATATTAGTGAACACTAGCCGTGTTGTATTAGCGAACACTAGCTATGTTATCTTAGTGAACACTAGCTGTGTTGTATTGGTGAACACTAGCTGTGTTGCTTAGTGAACACTAGCTGTTTTATCTTAGTGAACACTAGTTGTGTTGTATTAGTGAAGACTAGCTGTGTTGTCTTAGTGAACACTAATTTGTGTTGTATTAGTGAACACTAGCCGTGTTGCTTATGTACACTAGCTAGTTGTCTTAGTGAACACTAGCCGTGTTATCTTAGTGAACACTAGGCGTGTTATATTAGTGAACACTAGTTTGTGTTGTATTAGTGAACACTAGCTATGTTATCTTAGTGAACACTAAATTTGTGTTGTATCGGTGAACACTATTTGTGTTGCTTAGTGAACACTAGCCGTGTTATCTTAGTGAACACTAGGCTGTGTTGTATTAGTGAAGACTAATTTGTGTTGTCTTAGTGAACACTATTGTGTTGTATTAGTGAACACTAGCTGTGTTGCTTATGTACACTAGCTAGTTGTCTTAGTGAACACTAGCTGTGTTATCTTAGTGAACACTAGCTGTGTTGTCTTAGTGAACACTAGCTGTGTTGCTAGTGTAACCTAGTGTCCCAAACTGAGTGAATCGTTTTTTCAAAGTTGTCTTCGATAGATATCAAAAAGGAGTGTCAGTCAAAAAAAAAAAAAAGTATCTTCCAGCCACAAATGAGTGTCAACCATTTTTTACTTCATAAAATAACTTTGCATTTGGCTAGTGTACACTAGCTACCTAGTGTATACTAGCCAAATGCCTTAGGCAGCAGGACAAAAGCATTGGGCCAAGCCTTTGTGTACACTAGCTGTTGTAATTTAGTGTACACTAGCTAGTTATCTAGTGTACAATAGCTATTTTTTTAGTGTATACTAGCTGTGTTGCTAGTGTAACTTAGTGTATACTAGCTGTGTTGCTAGTGTATATTACTTAACTAGCTAGTGTACACTAGTTAATTAGCTAGTGTTTTAAAAATTAGACGTTGTTCAATATTATTTTTTCAAAATCCTATTTTCAGGGATCTAGTTTGAATCGTCTCGTCAAGGCAAAAAAATCAGTGTTTTCGATTTTTTTTTCGACTTATAGATATTGAGATATTTTATTTTGAAATTTGAGGGGGATTTAGTTCACAATAATTACGAAAATGTCACCCCCTCTATCTTTTTTTTTAATCTGGAGCATTGATGTATTTTTAATCCAATGGTTGAATTTAGTTCTCATGGTTCTCATATAAATTTGATTCTCATTTGAATAGCTTCCTATATATATATATATATATATATATATATATAGGAAGATATATATATATATAGGTAGCTATTCAAATGGTAAACCAAATTTATATGAGAATCATTTAACTAAATCCAACCATCGATTCAAAACACATCAACGCCTCCGATTAAAAAAGATAGAGGGGGTGGCATTTTCGTAATTATTGTGAACTAAATCCCCCTCAAATTTCAAAGTAAAATATCTCAATATCTATAAGTCGAAAAAAATTTCGAAAACACTTATTTTTTTGTCTTGACGAGACGATTCAAATTAGATCCCTGAAGATAGGATTTTGAAAAAATAATATTGAACAACGTCTAATTTTTAAAACACTAGCTAATTAACTAGTGTACACTAGCTAGTTAAGTAATGTACAATAGTAATGTGTATATTGTACACTAGCTAGTTAACTCGTGCACACTAGCCATATGGCTTATACTGGACAATACCTTGACTTGGTCTTGGCCAAGTCCTTGTGTACACTAGCTAATTAACTAGTGTACACTAGCTAGTTAAGTAATGTACACTAGCTAATTAACTAGTGTACACAAGGACTTGTGTACACTAGCTAGTGTACACTAGTTAACTAGCTATCTACTTTCTAAATATTTAGTGAATAATAGTGCTAATCACGTTGTATTTCCTCTGTTTTTTTTTTTTGCTCTTAGCCCTACTAGATGAATCTGTTGCACTTTACTACTGAGTTTTTTTATTTGTTTTTGTGATTAAGCCTTATAAAGTATATCCATCTGTACCCATAAACTAAATGGCATATTCACATGTTTGTGATTCACCATATGAACTATAGATGCTTGTTTGATCAACTCTTTATATGTATATTGACAGTTTCCTTATTAGCTGTGGTGGATTTCTGTTGTAATTGAGTAATAGAACTATATAAATATGTCTTTTGTTGTATTTGACTTGTCCTGCTGGAGTATTGCCAAGCTGGTTATCCGAGAGTTTAATGATTGTTCCTTTTAATATATAGGTAGATGGCATACTTGAGAAAAGAAAGGTCTAGTGTACACTAGCTAGTTAACTCGTGCAAACTAGCCATATGGCTTATACTGGACAATACCTTGACTTGGTCTTGACCAAGTTCTTGTGTACACTAGTTAATTAACTAGTGTACACTAGCTAGTTAAATAATGTACACTAGCTAATTAACTAGTGTACACAAGGACTTGTGTACACTAGCTAGTGTACACTAGTTAACTAGCTATCTACTTTCTAAATATTAAGTTTTTACAGTAATAAAATGAAAAACCATGCACCCACATGTGTTCGCGTTTCCGCACCCAAATATTTATCTTTTATTGCCATTCAAATGTATAAAACGCACACATTTCCAAAATGTCTATTAAAAATAAAATTTGAATATTCATTTATGGTTAGGGTTGAAGCGAGTGCATGCTCGTAAATATATTGGCACAGAGCTTCTACTCGTAAACATTGAAGCAATTTTAGTTGTTACAAAAAACATAAGAATTACATGTAAGCTTCTAAGGGTTAATTGCAGTTTGGTTACTCATGTTTTATCAGTTTTTGCAATATGATTCTCAACAGTGTAAAAGTTGCAACCTCATTCCCAACATTGTCAATTTGTTGCAATTCAATGTAAATCCAGTTAAAAACTAACTTTCGTTAACAATTAATGACATATGGCTAACACATGAATAAAGGAGGGGCAAGATGGACATTTTGCATGGGCATAATTGCAGTTTGGTTACCTATGTTTTGTCAATATTTGCAATTTGGTTATTATTATTATTATGATTATTATTATTATTATTATTATTATGATTATTATTATTATTATTATTATCATTATTATTATGATTATGATTATGATTATAATTATGATTATGATTAAGGATATTATTATTGTTGTTATTATTATTATTATTATTATTATTATTATTATTATTATTATTATTATTATTATTATTATTATTATTATTATTATTATTATTATTGTTATTATTATTATGATTATTATTATTATTATTATTATTATTATTATGAATTTTATTACTATTACTATTACTATTATTATTATTATTATTATTATTATTAAGATTATTAATATTTTTATGATTATGATTATTATGATTATTATTATGATTATTATGATTATTATGATTAAGATTATTATGATTGTTATTATTATTATTATGGTTATAATTATTATTATTATTACGATTATTATTATTGTTATGATTATGATTATTATGATTATTATGATTAAGATTATTATTATTGTTATTATTATTATTATTATTATTATTATTATTATTATTATTATTATTATTATTATTATTATTATTATTATTATTATTATTATTATTATTACGATTATTATTATTGTTATGATTATGATTATTATGATTATTACGATTAAGATTATTATTATTGTTATTATTATTATTATTATTATTATTATTATTATTATTATTATTATTAAGATTATTATTATTGTTATGATTATGATTATTATGATTATTATGATGATTATTATGATTATTATGATTAAGATTATTATTATTATTATTATTATTATTATTATTAAGATTATTATTTATCATTTTAAAAATGTTAATAAGAAAATGGACTACCTTTGAAGTTGTCGTTAGATATACCTTCCATTTCTCGTAATGATAACTTCATTTTACTATTCAAATATTTTAACAATCAATTTTTATTTTTATCATTAACTTTAATATTGACTACTTATTAACTCCATCTTCTTCCTTGATTGTCAATTTGGAATGCTTTGGGATTTTAATTTGACAATTTTGAAAATAAAACTATTTTTTTAAACAAATAAAAAGAAAAATAAAATATTCTTATGTAAGAGAAAATATCAATCAACCAAGGTGACCCCATTCCATCCGTATATATATATATATTTTTTTATTTTTTTTAAATATTGATTTAAATTAGATTACAAATTTATATTTATGTAATAATTATTATAGAAAATCTAAAATAAAAGTTTTCGGTTTATATTAAAAATAAGTATATTTCGTAAATGTACGTTTTTTGTTTATTCAACTAGACAAAAATAAAATAATCTTTTTAAGACAGAGTGAATAATATTTTTGCCAAGAAACCCCATTCTTCAATTTTATTTTATTTTAGAACCCACCCCCTTCAAATTATTGGAAAACCCCATCCTTGGAATTTAAGGAAACGGGACCAGGGCTACTGTGTAAACCTTATCAATAATAATAAAAATAATAATAATAATAATAATAATAATAATAATAATAATAATAATAATAATAATAATAATAATAATAATAATCATCATAATAATAATAATAATAATCATAATAATAATAATAATAATAATAATAATAATAATAATAATAATAATAATAATAATAATAATAATAATAATAATAATAATAATCATAATAATAATAATAATAATAATAACAATAATAATAATCTTGATCATAATCATAATTATAATTATAATTATAATCATAATCATAATAATAATGATAATAATAATAATAATAATAATAATAATAATAATAATAATAATAATAATAATAATAATAATAATAATAATAATAATAATAATAATAATAATAATAATAATAATAATAACCAAATTGCAAATATTGACAAAACATAGGTAACCAATCTGCAATTATGCCCATGCAAAATGTCCATCTTGCCCCTCCTTTAGTCATGTGTTAGCCATATGTCATTAATTGTTAACGAAAATTAGTTTTTAACTGAATTTACATTGAATTGCAACAAATTGACAATGTTGGGAATGAGGTTGCAACTTTTACACTCTTGAAAATCATATTGCAAAAACTGATAAAACATGGGTAACCAAACTGCAATTAACCCAAGCTTCTAAACCTGTACTTGGTTTAGCAGTTGCAATATGGAGAAAAAAGAAGCGCTTTTAATCTGACATGGAATAAAACCCTTAAAAAAAGGTTTTACAGTATCATGCATCAGAAAGCTCATCTTAGAACAACATTTTAAAATAATATAAATAAATATTACACTAGCTAATTAACTAGTGTACACTAGCTAGTTAAGTAATGTACACTAGCTAATTAACTAGTGTACACAAGGACTTGTGTACACTAGCCTAGACAGACACTAGCTTAATTAGCTAAACAGACACGAGTTAACTAGCTAGTGTATACTATATACTTAGCCATGGCTGATGAACATTGCAATTAAACTTGGGTACACTAGCTAAGTTGCTAGTATATATTACTTAACTAGCTAGTGTACACTAGTTAATTAGCTAGTGTTTTAAAAATTAGACGTTGTTCAATATTATTTTTTCAAAATCCTATCTTCAGGGATCTAGTTTGAATCGTCTCGTCAAGCAAAAAAAATCAGTGTTTTCGAATTTTTTTTTCGACTTATAGATATTGAGATATTTTATTTTGAAATTTGAGGGGGATTTTAAATGATGACGTGACAGTTAGAAAGATGATGTACGCTACCGACCTTTAATCCTAGGAAAGATTTATGCTGTTTTTTAATCCAATCAGTGGTAATGGTTTATTGGCTCTCATATAAATTTGATTCTCATTATAATAGGGTGACACTCTTGCTGGGACGGAGGGAGTATGTATATATATATATATATATTTTAAATATATATATATATATAATTTTTTTAATATAAAATGTCAATTTAGAGACGAAAATATCCGTCGAGAAAGCCCTCAATAATTTGGCATATAAAAAAACAAATAAATAATGATTTTTTTAAAATAAATATATCGACGAAATAATCCGTCACTAAAATGGTTCAAAAATAAAACGACCATTTAAATAGTGATGGAAAATCCGTCGCTAATCTGTCATCATATGCTTTGAATTGGTCAATTATTTTACAAAATTGCCGAGGGATTTTAAAACATCGGCGACGAAAATATCCGTAGGTAATCAAATGGAAAACCGTCGGTATTCCGTCGAAAGATTTCACCCACGCACGTTTTAACAACATAATTTTTACGTCGAAAATTCGTCGCTAATTTAATTTGGCGACGAATTTTGTGTATTTATCGATGGGAAAACCCGTCGGTATCTGCCTGTTTTCTTGCGGTGTAACCTCATCTAGCTAGCGGGGTTGCTTAAATTGTAATAAAACCTAAAAGTAGATATTATTATGCTGTCATTTTAAAGTATACTTCCTCCGTCCCAGCCCAATTAATATCAAATTTTTGGGCACACAGATTAAGAAAAAGTAAGAGAGAGAAAAAGTGGAAGAAAATGTTGTGAGTATGAAAAATTAAATAGGAGAGAGAATGAGTGAAAGGAATAGTGATTTGATTGGTGTTGTGAGTGTAAAAGTAAAATAGAAGAGAGAATGAGTGGAAAAAATAGTAAAAATTTTCTTCTATTTTGGACAGTCTTCATTGAGCTGAAACAGATTAAAAAGGAAATAAGACTCCATTAAACTGAGACACGAAGGGATCATACTTAATAGGTTAAACCCCTGGTACGTTGCATATAATGATAATTTTTCCCAAATAAAAAGAGCAAGTTTTGGGAGAAACTAGTTTCTCCATAAATTATAAAAAGTCCACTTTTTTTCTATTTGTAAGTAGTTAGTGAATATTTAGAAACAGTTTATAAAACAGGACTTTTTATAACTTAAGGAGAAACTAAATTCCCCCAAAATCTTGTGAAATAAAAATCACACGAATAATCATCATTTCATTAAATTAGAGAAAGGAATCTGTACTTTTCTTTCCCCTCCAACAATTTTTCTGATAGTCACATGCGCCCACTCATATACAACCATCAAGTGACAATCACAAATGGCTTGGTTTTATAATTTGGAAGCATTATCAAGATGACAAAACATATAATATCAATAAATCCCAATTCAATTTAAACTGGGCCTTAATCAAAAGCTCTAGAAAAATAAATTGTTTGAGTTTTCTGTGAAAAATGCTACTCCTTTATCCAAAAATGAATGTTCAATTATTTTTCCAAATTAACTAATATCAAAATAAAAATTGAATATTAATTTTGGGTCCTAAGTATATAATACATCAAATGGATACCATTTTTACTAGTATTGAAAGAAGAAAAAAAATCTTACAAGGAAGATGCTTTTGTTGCTGTGTAAAGGCATATATGCAACATCCGCTCTCTGCCCAATTTGAGGCAGCCGTCAGGAAATCTTATGACATTATATTTAATGAGAGATATGAATTAAATTTTGATTTAATTCTATTTATTTATAAAGTGACATTTTTAACCTAATTGCATCCGCTTTGTCTTTTGCGCTTGTTCATCTGGCCCATTATTTATCCGATAACTGAAAAGTGATGAATTCTTTTTGTTCAAAATAAAACAACTAAAAAACTACCATATTTGTTCAATAACTTAAAATATTGTTAATTATTTATAGAATGTAATAGCCCAAACAAGTCCAATAATAAAGTAAAAACTATGGTAGATCATAGGGTCAATTGCAATTCGGTTACCTAAGTCTTATCAAATTTTGCAATCGGTTATCAAAATTGTCAAAGTTGCAATGTTGGTTAGTAGTGAATTTTTTTACAAGAAGTTATATTTAAAAAGTTAAGAATTTTTAAAGAAATAAAAGTATATAATAGAAGAGGGAAGAACAATAGAATATATAGTTTTTTTAATTTTTTTATATTTTTTTTTATAAAGAAAACTATTTGAGATGTTGGTTAGTAGTGATTTTTTTAAGGGGTACAAAAAGTCTTTTGCTAGGACATTTACGAAACTAACAATGTTGACAAATCACAATTAATATTCAACTTTGTCCCCATATGTTAAAAACCTAACGAGATCTATAACCCAGTAACCAACACCTCCAACACCAACCGTCCAACTCCACCACCGCTCCACCACCATACGACAATCATCCTACCACCATAACCACCGTCAATGATAAAATCAAGCACCAACACTTTGCAATATTAAGTTCCTCCATTTGGGTTTTAATAAAGCTAGCATTTTTGTCAAGAAAAGTCATTAAAATTTATTAGTGTAATCTGCAGGTGATATCGTAGATGATTTCCCGAATTCCAGATGATATCGCAGATGATTTTCTGTGCTGAAATTTACATAGTTGAACATTTCTTGTTTATTATTTAATGGACTAATATGCTAATATAATCTGTATAGTCTATGGTTTATGTCCATATTTCAGGTTGCAATATGATCAAAGAAAGAGCTAGACACGTGGGAAATTTGGAAGAAAAAGGTTTATGCATAAATAATATTTTATGCATAAATTCGTTACTTTGGCAACAACAAATTATAACGTGTGGAGACTTGTCAAGGAGTTGTTGCTGATTTAATAAAGGGTACAAGGCTGATAAAGCTTGGGAGTACAAGGCGTTGAAGCTTGGACTTGGTGATCATTCAATACGGTTGCTATAATTGAGGAAGTGGGTGCTAGAAGTGAGGAACAATCTCAACCACTCTCCCTACTCTCCCTCAACGTGCAAGACAGCCCCAAGGCTGTTTATTGAGTAGCCTTCAAGAAAATTGAAGACTATAAATATGCTTGGAAGGTTTCATTTGAAGATATACAAAGACGTGCCAAGAAAAATCATTTTTTACACACCTTCGAAGCATTAGAGAAAGAGTTCTTTGTTTGGTTCTTCTCATCCATCATTCATTGTAATTTCGCACTTGATTACATTGGTATCAAGTTGTGTGAAGGCTAGGATATGATTTCGTTCTTTATCTCTTGTTCCATAGAGCTCATAGTGTTATAGCAATAGGGAACATTTTGGCTTTTGTAATTATTTTTAAAGTGATTATAAAGTCTTGCCTAAGAGGCACTCTCAAGTTATATTATTTATATAACTTGAGAAAAATAATTTTGGTGTTATTATTCCGCTGCAATCTCTTTTACAAAATTGTTTTATTTTCGAAGTGTGTGTGTGCTATCCCAAGTGCTATCGTTGGTGCTGTTATCACCTTGGATATCACTTGTGATTCTAGCCGTGACAATTTCAATTGGTATCAGAGCAGGTCACTTGATGATACTAAGTGCTTGGTCTAGGTGTCATGGCTTATGATCCTTCAAATTCAAACAAAAAACGTCTTCCTATTTTAGATGGTTCAAATTATGCATATTGGAAGATCCGTCTTCGCTCGCATATCAAATCAATTGATCTTCGAGCGTGGCGATCTATAGTTAATGGGTACTCTCTTCCACTTTTACCTCCTGATGAGGATGGTGATATCCAGGTTAAACCTGATATCGAGTGGACTAATGAAGAGATCACCCTAGCTAACTATAATGAGAAAGCTCTTAATGCTATTTTTGAGTGGGTTGACATGCACATTTTTAAACTTGTTCAAAATAGTTCCACAGCTAAAGAAGCTTGGGATATTTTACAAAGGTTTTGTGAAGGAGATTCTAGTGTGCGTGAAAACAAACTTAGAGGTCTTACTGGCAAATTTGAAAGATTGAGAATGGGTGAAAATGATACCATTTCCTCTTATTTTGATCAGAGGTAAAGTAGGAGTTGCGCCCATTGAGGATAAAATGAGGGAAAATCATCTACGGTGGTTTGGACATGTGAGAAGGAGACCGAGTGATGCACCGGTTAGGAGGCCGGAACAGTGGAGAAATGATAAAATGGCGAGGGGTAGGGGAAGACCCAAACAAACTTGGATTAGAGTAATTGAAAATGATATGAATTTACTTGAAATGGATGAAAGTATGCTGTTGAAGAGGCCGGAGTGGAGGGCAAAAATCCATGTGGGGGGTTGATTTTTTATTTTTTTATTTTTTATTTTTTTATTTTTTTATTTATATATATATATATATATATATATATATATATATATATATATATATATATATATATATATATATATATATATATATATATATATATATATATATATATATTTATATTTTTTATTTTTTTATTTATTTTTATTTTTTTAATTTAATTTAATTTAATTTTTTTATTTATTTTTTTTACGATAACATATGAGGATTCATGTTAGCCGACCCCAAATTATTTTGGGACTAAGGCTTTGTTGTTGTTGTTGTTGTTGTTTTACAAACAAACAATTGGTTTCAAAGGCTATTAGAACTCTCCCTGAGCGTTTTAATATGAAGGTTTCATCTATAGAAGAGGCTCCCAATCTTTCTACTATGGACATCAATTCCTTAATGAGCATTTTAAAAAATTTTGAGTCAAATCTTGCTGAGCAAAGTGAAGCTTCTAAAGGCAAGAGTGTTGCTTTAAAAGTTCAATCCTCTAGTGTATCAACTAATGAGGATGACAAAATTTTTGAGGAATTAGGTGAAGATGCCAGTGTTGCCTTGCTTGCTAGGAAATATAACTCTATGTTACGAAAGTTTAACAAAGAAAATGTGCAGATAAAGGATAAAGAGCAACAAACCAAGGTGTACAATTCAATGTCAAAGAGGACATTTCCATCTACTCAGAAAGGTGGTCCCATAAGGAGAGCATCATCAGATCAAATTAGATCTGATCCGAAATACCTTGAATCAATTCAATGTCATGCATGCTCTGGATGGGGTCATTACTCAAACGAGTGTGCCACCACTCTAAGGAAGATGGGGAAGAACCTATGGGTATCCCTCAGTGACAATGAAGATGAGGAGACCAATCAATCTGAAGATTCAGATCAAACATCAATGGTGGTCACAAATTGTGACTCGGACTCTGTCAGTGATACCTCATGTGATATCCAAATTGGGATAGCACCTGAGATATCATTCAACAGGTATACATAATTTAATTTGATAAATGTTGTTTGTTTTGTGGGTTCTGCTAACATGGATGTAGGTTGTTCACAAGAGGATGAACAAAGTAAGGAGTTCAGCAAGGATGAACTCATTTGTGGTCTTAAGAACCTTTGCAAAGAATTGGTTGACGAATGGAAGAAAGAGAACAAGAAGGTGGTTTCTCTGTCCAAAGAGGTTCAAGATCTGACTGATGGCTTGACGAGATTAGAAGTCCAACTCACAAAGAAGGATGTGGAGCTGGACAAAGTCAAGGCCAAGCTTACTCTAGCCGAGGCCACATTTAAAAAACTCAACACGAGTTCTTCCAAGTTGGATGCAATTCTTAGGTTGAGAAAACCACTCAAGGCAGGTATGAGTTTTCAAGAGTCCTTAAATGCTATTACATCTACTTTGGCTAATAATGAAGATAAGTTAGTTTTTGTTAAAAAAAGAGACAATGTTGAACTAATATATTCTGATAAGTCTTCTGACAAGGTGAAAATATGTAACTATTGTTACTCTACTGGACATTTGAAAAATGATTGTAAAACTCTTTTAAAGAAACAGTCCAGTTCCTCTGTGATACCTGAAGTGTTGCCTAGCACGTCAGATATCACTGCCAGTCAGAAGAGAAAGAATCAAAGTAGGAAAGTGTGGAAACCTAAGTCTAACCTGATATGTGATGTTGTGTACACTGCCTTAAAAACCAATGTTGAAAGTTAATGATATTTTGATAGTGGTTGTTCACGTCACATGACAGGAACAAAAATGTTTTTGAAATAATATGAACCTATTCAAGGTTGTAGTGTAACATATGGTGGTGGTGGCAAGAGTAATATAGTAAGATAAGGCATTTTAAATATACCTGGATTTCCTGCTTTGAAAAATATTTTGCATGTTGATGGACTTGTAACTAATATAATTAGTATTAGCCAACTTTGTGATGACAATCTTGAAGTGAAATTCAATAAAAACACTTATGAAATTTTTGACTGTACCAATAACTGTGTTATGACTGGTACTAGGTCAAGTAATAACTGTTATCTTGTTGAGTATAAACAAGTGTGTCATTCTGTGAGAGTTAATGATGCTACTTTGTGACATCAAAAGTTTGGTCATGTCCAATTTCGAAACATTGTGAAACTCATTAAGGCTGAAGCTATAAGAGGTATACCTAGTCTGGACATAAGTACGAAAATCATATGTGAAGATTGTCTCAAAGGTAAACAGACACGTGATGCCCATAGTGCTACCCAACATAATGAGGAGTATTATGGGACAACTCACTATTTCCAATTGATGCATATGGATTTAATGGGTCCAGTTGAGGTAGACAGTTTAGGAGGTAAGAGATATACTTTTGTAATAGTTGATGATTTTTCTAGATTTACTTGGGTATATTTCTTAAAAGAAAAATCAGAAACTTTTGAAAAGTTTAAGATCTTACATGCTAAAATCAAAAACATGTTTTGTGCTCTTATCATGAGAATAAGGTCTGATCATGGAACGGAGTTTGATAATTCATTGTTTTTTACTTTTTTGTGAATTAAAAGGAATTAAACATGAGTTTTCTGCTCCTAAAACACCTCAACAAAATGGGGTGGCTGAAAGGAAAAATAGGACCTTACTTGAAATGGCATGTGTGATGTTGTTTTCAAAAAGAATTTTAAAAAGATTTTGGGCTGAGGCCTTAAACACGGCTTGTAACACGGCCAATAGAGTTTTTCTAAGACCCGGTACTAAAATGACACCTTATGAAATTTTGAATGGTAGGATATCAAAAGTGCATTATTTTCATACATTTGGGTGTGTATGTTTTGTTCTAAATGATCGGGATTACTTAGCTAAATTTGACTCTAAAAGTGATAAGGCTGTATTTCTTGGGTATGCTCAGGATAGTCGAGCATATAGGGTTTATAATCTTAGATTAAAAACCATTCAGGAATCATTTAACGTTGTTTTTGATGACTTAGCAAGTGTTACTGGTGATGGAGTGCTGGAATCTCCATTGATATTACTGGAAGAGCTGGAGGATCAAAATCAAGCAAGTGATACCCCAGGTGCTGACCAGAGTGTTTCCACTGAAGGGATAGCATCTCCGGTATCACCTAAGACCAGTCCAACAACTGAAAAGGATGAACAGTCTGATGATGATGCTCATGTGCATGAAGATTTGAGAAGGGATCCACCAGCTAGGATCAGAAGAGATCATCCTTCGTCTCAGATTATTGGAGAAGCAAGTGAAGGGGTACGAATAAGGAATAATGAGACCTTTAATAATCGTGAAATGGTGAGGTATGTGTGCATGTCCACCACATACCATAAGATAAAATATTCATGTTTTGTTTCCTCTTTAGAACCCAAAAAATATTTCTGAAGCTTTAAAAGATAACTTTTGGATACATGCCATGCAAGAGGAACTTGAACAATTTGCTCGTAATAAAGTTTGGTGTTTAGTACCACGTCCCATTAACACTAATGTAATTGGTACAAAATAGATTTTCAAGAATAAATCAGACGAGCAAGGAAATATTGTTAGGAACAAAGCTCGTCTCGTAGCTCAAGGTTACACTCAAATTGAAGGTGTTGACTTTGATGAGACCTTTGCTCCCGTTGCTAGAATAGAACCCATAAGACTCCTCTTGGCTATAGCTTGTTATCTAAAAATTACCTTGTTTCAAATGGATGTTAAAGCTGCCTTTTTAAATGGTTATTTAAAAAAAGAAATTTTTGTTGAACAACCAAAAGGATTTGAAGATCCTCATCTACCAAACCATGTATATAGACTTGATAAAGCCTTATATGGCTTGAAACAAGCTCCATGTGCATGGTATGGTCGCTTAACCTCTTTTTTACTTGAATATGGTTTTACAAGAGGTGAAGCAGATAGAACCTTATTTATCCTAAGACATGGCAAAGAAACAGTAATTGTTCAAATCTATGTTGATGACATAGTCTATGGTTCTATTTCTCAAACGTGTTTAAAAGATTTTTTAGAGGCTATGACATTAATATTTGAAATGAGCATGATTGGGGAGTTAACATTCTTTCTAGGCTTGCAGGTGAAATAATCAAATGAAGGAATATTCATTCACAAAGCAAGTATGCAAAAAGCCTAGTGAAATGATTTGGGTTGGAGGGAGCAAAAATTTCAAAAATTCCTATGTGTTCTTCTCTTAAACTTGGTAGAGACCAAGTAGGTGAGGATGTTGATCCTACTTTATATCGTTCTATGATAGGTAGCCTTTTCTATATCACTTCTAGTCATCCTGATAACATGTTTAGTGTGTGCGTTTGTGCACGTTATCAAGCCAATCCTAAAGTCTCCCACCTTAATTCTATAAAAAAGATAATTAAATATGTTTCGGGAACAAGTGAATTAGGGATTTGGTTTAGTAAGGATACTAACACCAATTTGGTAGGCTTTAGCTACTCGGATTGGGCGGGGGATATGGATGATAGGAAGAGTACTAGTGGGGAGTTTTTTTATTTGGGTAACAATTTAGTTTCATGGTATAGTCGTAAATAAAATTGTGTCTCTCTTTCCATGGCTGAGTCTGAGTATGTTGCAGCTGGTAGTTGTTGCTCACAACTTATTTGGCTAAAACATATGCTAGATTATGGCCTAGAGAGTAATTATTTGACTATGTACTGTGATAACTTGAATGCTATTAATATTTCAAAAAGCCCTGTTCAGCATTCTCGTACTAAGCACATAGATATACGTCATCATTTTCTTAGAGATATGGTAGATAAAGGCCTAATTAACATTGATCATATTGATACTAACTATCAACTGGCTGATATCTTTACCAAGGCCTTAGAACACAAGATATTTTCAAGTTTGAAAAGATCTCTTGGTCTTTGTAATCTCTAAGTCTATTTGTCTGTACTACCCCAGGTGATGTTATCACTCAGGTTAACACTTGTATATTAGTGTGTTTTATTTTTCTCTCTTTATTAAAAAAAATTATTATTATTCTTTATATTCGTTTAATCTGGTTAGCTTAGTTCTAACCGTGACACATGCTGACCTTTTTGTTATGATAGGTTATTACTTGGGTTAACATGTTTGATATCATTCCCCTTCATATGCTAAAAGTGACAAAGTCACTAACTTTTTTATGATAAATAAAAGGCAAAGGCATTTTATTCATACTACTCTCTCGAGCTCGGGGCACGATGTTCGCTGCAATGATGTACTCTTGCCAATGAAAATGTATGAGGTGATTTATTCTTAGTATTAGGGACATGGAGCTCGCTACTACAGTGTACCCTACTTGAAAGGTATAAATCACTCTATCTCTACACTTGAAATAAAACTCGAAGCACGGAGCTCGTTACTACGAAGCTTTCTTGTTTAAAGAAGTGTATTGATCTTTTATAACAAGCAATGTACTTAAAAAATATATAGGCTTTTAATGCCTAAAGTTCATAAAAATGCTCAGCTTGTTATGCTTGAAAGTGCCTGAAAAAGGCTAAGCTTGTTATGCCTTAAGTGTTTGAAAATGAAATTATTTATCAAGGAGATTTATATCACATGTGTTATCCTAGGTGTTACCCTCATTGCCTTAACATATTAGTGTGTGCTATATTAGTTTTTTACTTCTTATTTTCGAAATGTAGTTGATTAATTTTTCAAGATCTGAAAGTCTTTTTAATTAAAGAGTTTACGATTTTGAAAACGTCTTCAACAAGTTTCCTTTATTTTAGGTAAACATTGTTGAATAACTAACCCATATTTATTTTGATTTTGTGCTCATAATTTTCGGACTTAGTTACAAAATATTTTGTTTACTCACTTTTTATTTTTCATTTTTACTTAAAAAAATGTTTTTTTTAAAAAATGTTTTTTAAACTGCCGTGTGGTTTTGGGTTATTGGGGTTTTAAAAAAATATAAGTGGTTAGGGTTTAATTTAAATGAATGGATTAGATTAAATAGGAGTTGTTTTTTAAATAGGGATAATGGAGAGGGTTTATAGGGTTTTAAGTTGGATGTGATTTACTTGTCAAATCAATTTATTTACCATGTTCCCTATCCACTTCTTTCTCTTTAATCTCCTATTTTCTCTCTAACTCCTTCTTTATCTCTCTAACCGCTACTCTCTCTCCCTTTAAACCCCATTTCCAGCGTCATCGTCATCGTCCTTACTCCCAACCTAGGTCAAATTTCGTTCCCAAAATTCCCAAAATTTGTCAATGGCTTCTCCATCCAAAACCAATGTCGAACCCTCACACACAGACCAAATGGACATCTCTCCTAGCAATTCCCCATCCGTTGCTTCTCGTGTAGCCATGGAAATCTCTCCCATAATTACACCAAGTTCTTCTCCTCCTATAATGGCTTTAGTGCCAGCTTCTGCCCCCATATCCTCTTTCGAACATGGTATTCCCAAGGTCACCCTCATCCCAGCTGATCCGAAAAGAAAGAGGAAAGCTCCCTCAGCCAAGCTATCTCCTCAAGTTGCAAAGAGGAGGTCCTCCAACCGTATAAGGTCAATCAGGTCTAAAGCTACATCAAATATCACCTCTGATCCGGTTGAAGTCTTAGAAAGCTCCTTAGATGTGTCCTCACCCATGTGAGTGACGAGAATTTCGATGCCAACAGTGAAAAGGAACCTTCTGTGGACTCTTTTGAAGCTTGGGTGGATGCTGAAGAGGAGGAAACTTTGTCAGATTTTCAGAAGAAGAAGGGCAAGGCCAAAGTTTCTGTGAGTGCTACCAAAGGTGCTACCAATAAGAGGATATCATCTGAGGTAACACCTGCCCCCTCCTCTGTTCCTACTCATTCTTCTAGTGATAATGAATTATCTGGTGATGAGCTTAATCGAAATGAAGAGGATAAAGCTTTTCCAAAATTATTTCTTACTTTAGAATTTTATAAGAAAGAAAACATGGAGTTTTGGTTGAATAATTCGAGTAAGAAATTGTTAAAAGAAAAGCACATTGATGAGGGTCAGTTAGAAAAGGAAGGAATGGTTCAGTTTTTGAAGGACATAAATTTTCTTAAGGCGAATAATCATGCCTCTGTGTTTGTTGAAAGTGTTGTGAGAAATTTCTTTGCTAACCTACATGCTCATTTGGATAATGAAGGTTCTGAAAAATTTGGGAAAGTTTTTGTGAGGGGTAAGATTTATTCGTTTACTCCAGCCATAATTAACAAGGTTTTAGGCCTCCCAAATTTAGATGATGAGAGCATTAGGGTTATTTGGGATGAAATGATCAAACTGCTCACTCACAATAAACTTCAGTCCTGGCCTCTAAAGGAAAAACTTCATGCTTCTAGGCTTACTTCTCTGTACTCTGTGCTTCACAAGCTTTGCATCTTCAATTGGCTCCCAACTACGAATGAACCTATTGTTACTTTGGAGCATGCTAATGTTTTGTACAGATTGGGTAAGAATCTAAGGATTAACTTTGGAAGATTAGTGTTTAAAGACTTAGCCTCATGGGGTAGAAAGAAAGAAATGAACATTAGCTTTTTCCCCTATCCTTCTTTAATCTTCAAAGTGTTAGTCTTTCAATCCTTGCCTATTGAAGCCTCTGATGTTTTCACATCTGAACCTGAGTATTATACCATTAATCAACAACTGAAAAAGGGTAAAAGGGATACAAAGGATCTTTCTTGGAAAAAATCTGATGAATCTGCCTCTATTCTTCCTGGTAATATCTCACGTGATATCCCAAGTGCTTCCCCAGGTGTTGCCCCTAATACTTTTGCAGAAACTGATGCTGCAAGTATTCTGTCCAACGTGATAAATCTTATGGGCAACACTTCTCCATCAATCCCAAAGACAATAGTGCTCAACTTTTTGCACAACACAGTCAAATGCAATGGGAGAACTTGTTGAGGGATGGGCTAAGCTTAAGCAGGCTACTGATGCTTTCATTGATGAAATTTCTTCCCAAACAGGGGGAGGATCTGCTGCTGCTGCAATTTCTGGAGCTGGTGATACTGCAGGTGCTACCACCAGCGCAGGCCCAAGTGATGGTGAAAGTGATAGGGAAGGAGATCAGGAGAAAGATGAAGAAGAAGAGGAGTTTGAAGAAGAAGAAAACTGAAACCTGAAGATTGTTGAACCTGAAGGTTGATGTTGCCACTATCTTGTTGGTGGATTGGGTTTGTGTGTCCTAAAAACAATTTCTTTTTATTTGGTGATGTGATGTGGTTCTCTAAACAATTTTCTTTTTATTTGTTTATGTTTGGATGATATTTTGCTACAATGGTTTAGTGGTTTTTATTTCTAACTTAGTTTATTTCGAAATTTTTTTAAGTTTGAAATAAATTAGTTTATTTTGATAAAATCATTGTTTTGATTAGCTCCTTGATTAAGGGGGAGTTCATTTTCATGGAGATATTATACTGTGTTTCTATGCTCTATATATTTGTTTATGGACTAACATTGTAGGAGAGCAGCACATTAGGTTTGAGAAGAAATATCCAACTAAGGGGGAGATTGTTAGTGTAATCTGCAGGCGATATCGTAGATGATTTCTCAAATTCCAGATGATATCGCAGATGATTTCCTGTGCTGAAATTTACATAGTTGAACATTTCTTGTTTATTATTTAATGGACTAATGTGTTAATATAATCTGTACAGTCTATAGTTTATGTCCATATTTCAGGTTGCAATATGATCAAAGAAAGATCTAGACACGTGGGAAATTTGGAAGAAAAAGGTTTATGCATAAATAACATTTTATGCATAAATTCGTTACTTTGGCAACAACAAATTAAAACGTGTGGAGACTTGGTCAAGGAGTTATTGCTGATTTAATAAAGGGTACAAGGCTGATAAAGCTTGGGAGTACAAGGCGTTGAAGCTTGGACTTGGTGATCATTCAACACGGTTGCTATAATTGAGGCAGTGGGTGCTAGAAGTGAGGAACAATCTCAACCACTCTCCCTACTCTCTCTCAACGTGCAAGACAGCCCCAAGGATGTTTATTGAGTAGCCTTCAAGTAAATTGAAGACTATAACTATGTTTGGAAGGTTTCATTTGAAGATATACCAAGACGTGCCAAGAAAAATTATTTTATACACACCTTCAAAGCATTAGAGATAGAGCTCTTTGTTTGGTTCTTCTCATCCATACTCCCTTGTAATTTCGCACTTGATTACATTGGTATCAAGTTGTGTGAAGGCTAGGATAGGATTTCGTTCTTTATCTCTTGTTAGAGCTCATAGTGTTATAGCTATATGGAACATTTCGGCTTTCGTAATTATTTTTAAAGTGATTATAAAGTCTTGCCTAAGAGGCACTCTCAAGTTATATTATTTATATAACTTGAGAAAAACAATTTTGGTGTTATTATTCCGCTACAATCTCTTTTACAAAATTGTTTTATTTTCGAAGTGTGTGTGTGCTATCCCAAGTGCTATCGTTGGTGATGTTATCACCTTGGATATCACTTGTGATTCTGGCCGTAAAAATTTCAATTGATATCAAAGCAGGTCACTTGACGATACTAAGTGTTTGGTCTAGGTGTCATTGCTTATGATCCTGCAAATCCAAACCAAAAACGTCTTCCTGTTTTAGATGGTTCGAATTATGCATATTGTAAGATCCGTCTTCGCTCGCATATCAAATCATTGATCTTCGAGCGTGGCGATCTATAGTTAATGGGTACTCTCTTCCAGTTTTACCTCCTGATGAGGATGGTGATATCCAGGTTAAACCTGACACCGAGTGGACTAATGAAGAGATCACCCTAGCTAACTATAATGAGAAAGCTCTTAATGCTATTTTTGAGTAGGTTGACATGCACATTTTTAAACTTGTTCAAAATAGTTCCACAACTAAAGAAGCTTGGGATATTTTACAAAGGTTTTGTGAAGGAGATTCTAGTATGCGTGAAAACAAACTTAGAGGTCTTACTGGCAAATTTGAAAGATTGAGAATGGGTGAAAATGATATCATTTCCTCTTATTTTGAAAAATTGTTTGACATTGCTAATGAGTGTCAACTTTTAGGTGAACTTTTACAAACAAACAATTGGTTTCAAAGGCTATTAGAGCTCTCACTGAGCGTTTTAATATGAAGGTTTCATCTATAGAAGAGGCTCACAATCTTTCTACTATGGACATCAATTCCTTAATGAGCATTTAAAATTTTTTTAGTCAAACCTTGCTGAGCAAAGTGAAGCTTCTAAAGGCAAGAGTGTTGCTTTAAAAGTTCAATCCTCTAGTGTATCAACTAATGAGGATGATGAAATTTTTGAGGAATTAGGTGAAGATGCCAGTGTTGCCTTGCTTGCTAGGAAATATAACTCTATGTTACGAAAGTTTAACAAAGAAAATGTGCAGGTAAAGGCTAAAGAGCAACAAATCAAGGCGTACAATTCAATGCCAAAGAGGACATTTCCATTTACTCAGAAAGGTGGTCCCATAAGGAGAGCATCATCAGATCAATCTAGATCTGATCCGAAATACCTTAAATCAATTCAATGTCATGCATGCTCTGGATGGGGTCATTACTCAAACGAGTGTGCCAACACTCTAAGGAAGATGGGGAAGAACCTATGGTTATCCCTCAGTAACAATGAAGATGAGGAGACCAATCAATCTGAAGATTCAGATCAAACAGCAATGGTGGTCATAAATTGTGACTCGGGCTCTGTCAGTGATACCTCATGTGATATCCAAATTGGGATAGCACCTGAGATATCATCCTACAGGTATACATAATTTAATTTGATAAATGCTGTTTGTTTTGTGGGTTCTACTAACATGGATGCAGGTTGTTCACAAGAGGATGAACAAAGTAAGGAGTTCAACAAGGATGAACTCATTTGTGGTCTTAAGAACCTTTGCAAAGAATTGGTTGACGAATGGAAGAAAGATAACAAGAAGGTGGTTTCTCTGTCCAAAGAGGTTCAAGATCTGACTGATGGCTTGACGAGATTAGAAGTCCAACACACAAAGAAGGATATGTAGCTGGACAAAGTCAAGGCCAAGCTTACTCTAGCCGAGGCCACATTTAAAAAACTCAACACGAGTTCTTCCAAGTTGGATGCAATTCTTAGGTTGAGCAAACCACTCAAGGCAGGTATGGATTTTCAAGAGTCCTTAAATGCTATTACAACTACTTTGGCTAATAAGGAAGATAAGTTAGTTTTTGTTAAAGAAATAGACAATGTCAAACTAATATCTTCTGATAAGTCTTCTGACAAGGTGAAAATATGTAACTACTGTTACTCTACTGGACATTTAAAAAATGATTGTAAAACTCTTTTAAAGAAACAGTCCAGTTCATCTGTGATACCTGAAGTGTTGCCTAGCACGTCAGATATCACTGCCAGTCAGAAGAGAAAGAATCAAAGTAGAAAAGTGTGGAAATCTAAGTCTAACTTGATATGTGATGTTGTGTACACTATCTTAAAAACCAATGTTGAAGGTTCATGGTATTTTGATAGTGGTTGTTCACGTCACATGACAGGAACAAAAATATTTTTGAAAGATTATGAACCTATTCAAGGTGGTAGTGTAACATATGGTGGTGGTGGCAATTAGTGTAACACATGGTGGTGGTGGCAAGAGTAATATAGTAGAAAAAGACGTTTTAAATATACCTGGATTTTCTGCTTTGAAAAATGTTTTGCATGTTGATGGACTTGTAACTAATTTAATTAGTATTAGCCAACTTTGTGATGACAATCTTGAAGTGAAATTCAATAAAAATACTTGTGAAGTTTTTGATCGTACCAATAACTGTGTTATGACTGGTACTAGGTCAAGTAATAACTGTTATCTTATTGAGGATAAAGAAGTGTGTCATTCTGTGAGAGTTGATGATGCTACTTTGTGGCATCAAAAGTTGGGTCATGTCCATTTTCAAAACATTGCGAAACTCATTAAGGCTGAAGCTATAAGAGGTATAGCTAGTCTGACATAAGTACGAAAATCATATGTGAAGATTGTCTTAAAGGTAAACAAACACGTGCTGCCCATAGTGCTACCCAACACAATGAGGAGTATTCTGGGACAACTCACTGTTTCTAATTGGTGCATATGAATTTAATGGGTCTAGTTGAGGTAGACAGTTTAGGAGGTAAGAGATATACTTTTGTAATAGTTGATGATTTTTCTAGATTTACTTGGGTATATTTTTTAAAAGAAAAATCAGAAATTTTTGAAAAGTTTAAGATCTTACATGCTAAAATCAAAAATATGTTTTGTGCTCTTATCATGAGAATAAGGTCTGATCATGAAACGGAGTTTGATAATTCATTGTTTTTTACTTTTTGTGAATTAAAAGGAATTAAACATGAGTTTTCTGCTCCTAAAACACCTCAACAAAATGGGGTGGCTGAAAGGAAAAATAGGACCTTACTTGAAATGACACGTGTGATGTTGTTTTCAAAAAGAATTTCAAAAAGATTTTGGGCTGAGGCCTTAAACACGGCTTGTCACACGGCCAATAGAGTTTTTCTAAGACCCGGTACTAGAATGACACCTTATGAAATTTTGAATGGTATGATACCAAAAGTGCATTATTTTCATACATTTGGGTGTGTATGTTTTGTTCTAAATGATCGGGATTACTTAGCTAAATTTGATTCTAAAAGTGATAAGGCTATATTTCTTGAGTATGCTCAGGATAGTCGAGCATATAGGGTTTATAATCTTAGATTAAAAACCATTCAGGAAACATTTAACGTTGTTTTTGATGACTTAGCAAGTGATACAGGTGATGGAGTGCAGGAATCTCCATTGATATTGCTGGAAGAGCTGGAGGATCAAAATCAAGCAAGTGATACCCCAGGTGCTGACCAGAGTGTTGCCACTGAAGGGATAGCATCTCCGGTATCACCTAAGACCAGTCCAACAACTGAAAAGGATGAACAGTCTGATGATGATGCTCATGTGCATGAAGATTTGAGAAGGGATCCACCAACTAGGATCAGAAGAGATCATCCTTCGTCTCAGATTATTGAAAAAGCAAGTGAAGGGGTATGAACAAGGAATAATAAGCCCTTTAGTAATCGTGAAATGGTGCGGTATGTATGCATGATCACCACATACCATAAGGTAAAATATTTCTGTTTTGTTTCCTCTTTAGAACCCAAAAATATTTCTGAAGCTTTAAAAGATAACTTTTGGATGCATGCCATGTAAGAGGAACTTGAACAATTTGCTCGTAATGAAGTTTGATGTTTAGTACCACGTCCCATTAACACTAATGTAATTGGTACAAAATAGATTTTCAAGAATAAATCAGACGAGCAAGGAGATATTGTTAGGAATAAAGCTCGTCTCGTAGTTCAAGGTTATATTCAAATTAAAGGTGTTGAATTTGATGAGACCTTTGCTCCCGTTGCTAGAATAGAATCCATAAGACTCCTCTTGGATATAGCTTGTTATCTAAAAATTACCTTGTTTCAAATGGATGTTAAAGCTGTCTTTTTAAATGGTTATTTAAAAGAATAAATTTTTGTTGAACAACCAAAAGGATTTGAAGATCCTCATCTACCAAACCATGTATATAGACTTGATAAAGCCTTATATGGCTTGAAACAAGCTCCACGTGCATGGTATGGTCGCTTAACCTCTTTTTTACTTGAATATGGTTTTACAAGAGGTGAAACAGATAGGACCTTATTTATCCCAAGGCATGGCAAAGAAACAGTCATTGTTCAAATCTATATTGATGACATAGTCTATGGTTCTACTTCTCAAACATGTTTAGAATATTTTGTAGAGGCTATGACATCATTATTTGAAATGAGCATGATTGGAGAGTTAACATTCTTTCTAGGCTTGCAGGTGAAACAATCAAATGAAGGAATATTCATTTCACAAAGCAAGTATGCAAAAAGCCTAGTGAAACGATTTGGGTTGGAGGGAGCAAAAAGTTCAAAAATATCTATGTGTTCTTCTCTTAAACTTGGTAGAGACCAAGTAGGTGAGGATGTTGATCCTACTTTATATCGTTCTATGATAGGTAGCCTTCTCTATATCACTTCTAGTCGTACTGATATCATGTTTAGTGTAAGCGTTTGTGCACGTTATCAAGCAAATCCTAAAGTCTTCCACCTTAATTTTGTCAAAAAGATAATTAAATATGTTTCGGGAACAAGTGAATTAGGGATTTGGTTTAGTAAGGATACTAACACCAATTTTGTAGGCTTTAGCGACTCGGATTGGGCGGGAGATATGGATGATAGGAAGAGTACTAGTGGGGGGTGCTTTTATTTGGGTAACAATTTAGTTTCATGGTATAGTCGTAAACAAAATTGTGTCTCTCTTTCCACGGCTGAGTGTGAGTATGTTGCAGCTGGTAGTTGTTGCTCACAACTTATTTGGCTAAAACATATGCTAGATGATTATGGCCTAGAGAGTAATTCTTTGACTATGTACTGTGATAACCTGAGTGCTATCAATATTTCAAAAAATCCTGTTCAGCATTCTAGTACTAAGCACATAGATATACGTCATCATTTTTTAGAGATATGGTAGATAAAGGCCTAATTAACATTGATCATATTGATACTAAGTATCAACTGGCTGATATCTTTACCAAGGCCTTAGAACACGAGAAATTTTCAAGTTTGAAAAGATCTCTTGGTCTTTGTAATCTCTAATTCTGTTTGTCTGTGCTACCCCAGGTGATGTTATCACTCAGGGTAACACTTATATATTAGTGTATTTTGTTTTTCTCTCTTTATTTAAAAAAATTATTATTATTCTTTATATTCGTTTAATCTGGTTAGCTTAGTTCTAACCGTGACACATGCTGACCTTTTTGTTATGGTAGATTATTACTTGGGTTAACATGTTTGATATCATTCCCCTTCATATGCTAAAAGTGACTAAGTCACTAACTTTTTTTATGATAAATAAAAGGCACATGCATTTTGTTCATACTACTCTCTCGAGCTCGGGGCACGGTGTTCGCTGCAACGATGTACTCTTGCCAATGAGAATGTATGAGGTGATTTATGCTTAGTATTAGGAACATGGAGCTCGCTACTACAGTTTACCCTACTTGAAAGGTATAAATCACTCTATCTCTACACTTGAAATAAAACTCGAAGTACGGAGCTCGTTACTACGATGCTTTCTTGTTTAAAGAAGTGTATTGATCTTTTATAATAAGCAATGTACTTAAAAAATATATAGGCTTTTAATGCCTAAAGTTCATAAAAATGCTCAGCTTGTTATGCTTGAAAGTGCCTGAAAAAGGCTAAGCTTGTTATGCCTTAAGTGTTTGAAAATGAAATTATTTATCAAGGGGATTTATATCACATGTGTTATCCTAGGTGTTACCCTCATTGCCTTAACACATTAGTGTGTCCTATATTAATTTTTTACTTCTTATTTTCGAAATGTAGTTGATTAATTTTTCAAGATCTGAAAGTCTTTTTAATTAAAGAGTTTACGATTTTGAAAACGTCTTCAACAAGTTTCCTTTATTTTAGGTAAACATGGTTGATTAACTAACCCATATTTATTTTAATTTTTGTGCTCATAATTTTCGGACTTAGTTACAAAATATTTTGTTTACCCATTTTTTATTTTTCGTTTTTACTTAAAAAAATGTTTTTTTAAATGTTTTTTAAACTGCCGTGTGGTTTTGGGTTATTGGGGTTTTAAAAAAATGTGAGTGGTTAGGGTTTAATTTAAATGAGTGGATTAGATTAAATATGAGTTGTTTTTTAAATAGGGATGATGGAGAGGATTTATAGGATTTTAAGTTGGATGTGATTTACTTGTCAAATCAATTTATTTACCATGCTCCCAATCCACTTCTTTCTCTTTAATCTCTTATTTTCTATGGAACTCCTTCTTTATCTCTCTAACCGTTACTCTCTCTCCCTTTAAACCCCCTTTCCAGCGTCGTCGTCCTTACTCCCAACCAAGGTCAAATTCCGTTACCAAAATTCCCAAAAATTTGTCAACGGCTTCTCCATCCAAAATCAATGTCGAACCCTCACACACAGACCAAATGGACATCTCTCCTAGCATTGTCCCATCCGTTGCTTCTCGTGTAGCCATGGAAACCTCTCCCATGATTACAACAAGTTCTTCTCCACCTATAATGGCTGTAGTGCCAGCTTCTGCCCCCATATCCTCTTTCGAACATGGTATTTCCAAGGTCACCCTCATCCCAGCTGATCCGAAAAGAAAGAGGAAAGCTCCCTCAGCCAAGCTATCTCCTCAAGTTGCAAAGAGGAGGTCCTCCAACCGTATAAGGTCAATCAGGTTTAAAGCTACATCAAATACCACCTCTGATCCGGCTGAAGTCTCAGAAAGCTCCTTAGATGTGTCCTCAGCCCATGTGAGTAACGAGAATTTCGATGCCAACAAGGAAAAGGAACCTTCTGTGTACTCTTTTGAAGCTTGGGTGGATACTGAAGAGGAGGAAACCTTGTCAGATTTTCAGAAGAAGAAGGGCAAGGCCAAAGTTTCTGTGAGTGCTACGAAAGGTGCTACCAATAAGAGGATATTATCTGAGGTAACACCTGCCCCCTCCTCTGTTTCTACTAGTTCTTCTAGTGATAATGAATTATCTGGTGATGAGCTTAGTCGAAATGAAGAGGATAAAGCTTTTTCAAAACCATTTCTTACTTTGGAATTTTATAAGAAAGAAAACATGGAGTTTTGATTGAATAATTCGAGTAATAAATTGTTAAAAAAAGCACATTGATGAGGATCAGTTAGAAAAGGAAGGAATGGTTCATTTTTTGAAGGACAAAAATTTTCTTAAGGCGAATAATCATGCCTCTGTATTTGTTGAAAGTGTTGTGAGAAATTTCTTTGCTAACCTACATGCTCATTTGGATAATGAAGGTTCTGAAAAATTTGGGAAAGTTTTTGTGAGGGGCAAGATTTATTCGTTTACTCCAGCCATAATTAACAAGGTTTTAGGCCTCCCAAATTTAGATGATGAGAGCATTAGGGTTAATACGGATGAAATAGTCAAACTGCTCACTCACAACAAACTTCAGTCCTGGCCTCTAAAGGTAAAACTTCATGCTTCTAGGCTTACTTCTCTGTACTCTGTGCTTCACAAGCTTTGCATCTTCAATTAGCTCCCTACTACGAATGAACCTATTGTTACTTTGTAGCATGCTAATGTTTTGTACAGATTGGGTAAGAACCTAAGGATTAACTTTAGAAGATTAGTGTTTAAAGACTTCGCCTCATGGGGTAGAAAGAAAGAAATGAACATTAGCTTTTTCCCCTATACTTCTTTAATCTTCAAAGTGTTAGTCTGTCAATCCTTGCCTATTGAAGCCTCTGATGTTTTCACCTCTAAACCTGAGTATTATACCATTGATCAACAACTGAAAAAGGGTAAAAGGTATACAAAGAATCTTCCTTGGCAAAAATCTAATGAATCTGCCTCTGTTCTTCCTGGTAATATCTCACTTGATATCCCAAGTGCTTCCCCAGGTGTTGCCCCTAATACTTTTGCAGGAATTGATGCTGCAAGTATTCTGTCCAACATGATAAATCTTATGGGCAACACTTCTCCATCAATCCCAAAGACAACAGTGCTCAACTTTTTGCACAAACAGTCAAGTGCAATGGGAAAACTTGTTGAGGGATGGGCTAAGCTTAAGCAGGCTACTGATGCTTTCATTGATGAAATTTCTTCCCAAACAGGGGGAGGATCTGCTGCTGCTACAACTTCTGGAGCTGGTGCTACTGCAGGTGCTACCACCAGTACTGGCCCAAGTGATGGTAGAAGTGATAGGAAAGGAGATTAGGAGGAAGATAAAGAAGAAGAGGAGTTTGAAGAAGAAGAAAACTGAAACCTGAAGATTGTTGAACCTGAAGGTTGATGTTGCCACTATCTTGTTGGTGGATTGGGTTTGTGTGTCCTAAAAACAATTTCTTTTTATTTGATGATGTGATGTGGTTCTCTAAACATTTTTCTTTTTATTTTTTTTATGTTTGGATGATATTTTGCTACAATGGTTTAGTGGTTTTTATTTCTAACTAGTTTATTTCGAAAACTTTTTAAGTTCGAAATAAATTAGTTTATTTTGATAAAATCATTGTTTAGATTAGCTCCTTGATTAAGGGGGATTTAATTTTCATGGAGATATTATACTGTATTTCTATGCTCTGTATATTTGTTTATGGACTAACATTGTAGGAGAGCAGCACATTAGGTTTGAGAAGAAATATCCAACTAAGGGGGAGATTATTAGTGTAATCTATAGGTGATATCGTAGATGATTACCCAAATTTCAGATGATATCGCAGATGATTTTCTGTGCTGGAATTTACATAGTTGAACATTTCTTGTTTATTATTTAATGGACTAATGTGCTAATATAATCTGTATAGTCTATAGTTTATGTCCATATTTCAGGTTTCAATATGATCAAAGAAAGAGCTAGACACGTGGGGAATTTGGAAGAAAAAGGTTTATGCATAAATAACATTTTATGCATAAATTCGTTACTTTGGCAACAACAAATTAAAACGTGTGGAGACTTGGTCAAGGAGTTGTTGCTGATTTAATAAAGGGTACAAGGATGATAAAGCTTGGGAGTACAAGGCATTGAAGCTTGGACTTGGTGATCATTCAACACGGCTGCTATATTTGAGGAAGTGGGTGCTAGAAGTGAGGAACAATCTCAACCACTCTCCCTACTCTCCCTCAACGTGCAAGACAAGCCCAAGGCTGTTTATTGAGTAGCCTTTAGTAAATTGAAGACTATAAATATGCTAGGAAGGTTTCATTTGAAGATATACCAAGACGTGCCAAGAAAAATCATTTTATACACACCTTCGAAGTATTAGAGATAGAGTTCTTTGTTTGGTTCTTCTCATCCATCATCCCTTGTAATTTTGCACTTGATTACATTGGTATCAAGTTGTATGAAGGCTAGGATAGGATTTCGTTCTTTATCTCTTGTTCCATAGAGCTCATAGTGTTATAGCTATAGGGAAAATTTCGGCTTTTGTAATTATTTTTAAAGTGATTATAAAGTCTTGCCTAAGAGGCACTCTCAAGTTATATTATTTATATAACTTGAGAAAAATAATTTTGGTGTTATTATTTTGCTGCAATCTCTTTTACAAAATTGTTTTATTTTCGAAGTGTGTGTGTGTGTGCTATCCCAAGTGCTATCGTTGGTGTTGTTATCACCTTGGATATCACTTGTGATTCTGGCCGTGACAATTTCAAAATTACAAATCAAATTCTACTTTCTGGGATAAAATAGCATCTAAATACCAATACAACTCTTTGAAAAAAAATCATCGAGCACCTCGTGTGTTTGTGTGTGTCCAGTCTTTTCAAATTCACATGTTTTTGTATTTCCTTATTTATTAGTATATTGCACTTTTATCCCCCTTAATGATAGAAACATCATGTGCGGGGCACAAGACATTGATTTCGTTAATTTTTTAATTGGCCATCAATTGTTTTATCACATTTCTTCGGTGTGCTAAACTGAGGAATCAAAATGTAACTTTGACAATTTTGATAATTGATTGAAAAACTTTGTAAAACTTAGGTAACCAAATTGTAATTGGCCTTATATCATATTCACCAAGAAATGACCCGAAATTGGATATTTTCAAATTTATAAAACCTTCATTCTGGAAAGTTTGTCCCATTTCGACTTTTATGGTCAATTTAATCATGACCATAAATAAAATATAGATATCTCTATTCAATTCAAATTTTTTTATTGATATTATATCTATCTGTAAATTACAAAACAAGGCCTAAGTTCATAGAGTGATAAAAGTTTGGGACTGTCGTCCAAAATTTAGCGAAATAGGGCCTATAGTGCCAAAATTTGATCAATTTAGGGCTTTTTGATGGTATTCTTTAGAAATTTTAGTTATATCACATGTGCCTTGCACTTGATAGATGAATTGGATTAGTTTAAAATGAGTTTTTCATTTAGAATTTTCACGAACTTTCATTTAACCCCCATAATTAAAATTCATTTTAAACTAATCCAGTTCATCTATCAAGTGCAAGGCACATGTGATATAACTAAAATTTCTAAATAATACCATCAAAAAGCCCTAAATTGATCAAATTTTGGCACTATAGGCCCTATTTCGCTAAATTTTGGACGACAGTCCCCTAACTTTTATCACATTGTGAACTTTAGGCCTTGTTTTGTAATTTACACTTAGATATAATATCAATAACAATTTTTTGAATTGAATAGAGATATCTATATTTTATTTATGGTCAAAGTTTGATTAAATTGACCATAAAAGTCAAAATGGGACAAACTTTCCAGAATGAAGGTTTTATAAATTTGAAAATATCCAATTTTGGGTCATTTCTTGGTGAATATGATATAAGGCCAATTACAATTTGGTTACCTAAGTTTTACAAAGTTTTTCAATCGATTATAAAAATTGTCAAAGTTACATTTTGATTCCTCAGTTTAGCACACCGAAGAAATGTGATAAAACAATTGACGGCCAATTAAAAAATTAACGAAATCAATGTCTTGTGCCCGGCACATGATGTTTCTATCATTAAGGGGGATAAAAGTGTAATATACTAATAAATAAGGAAACACAAAAACATGTGAATTGAAAAGACTGGACACACACAAACACACGAGGTGTTCGATGATTTTTTTTTTCAAAGAGTTGTATTGGTATTTAGATGCTACTTTATCCCAGAAAGTAGAATTTGATTTGTAATTTTAATGACTTTTCTTGACAAAAATGCTAGCTTTATTAAAACCCAAATGGAGGAACTTAATGTTGCAAATGGTTGGTGCTTGATTTTATCTTTGACGGTGGTTATGGTGGTAGGATGATTATGGTATGTTAATGGAGCGGTGGTGGCGTTGGACGGTTGGTGTTGGAGGTGTTGGTTACTGGGGTTATTGACGCGCCTCGAACCGTGGTCCTACTTGGCCACACGCCGGGACACGCTCTGAAGATGCTTAAAAAAACAACTTTCGAAATATCCTTTCTAAAAGTTATCAATTTCAAAAACCTGTTTAACGTAAAGAACCTTCATAACTTGCCATTAAAGGTAAAACCATACAACTTCAAAAACCAACTCACACCACTTTCAAACCATTTACAACCCTTTACAAACCAAGGAACATAGGTTCCCAAATATAAAATATTTACATCCCTTTCAAAGTTGCAAAATAAGGACAACATGTCAAAGTCTCGGAATAGTACCCCAAGGTTATACATTTACATAATGTAACCTTACAAAATACCTTTCTCAATTTACAATCCCCGCTAGGCGCCCTCTCGGTACTCAACGTATCCTAACCCCTGGCTCGGCTATATCTAAGAAAGCAATAAAAGGACGGGGTGAGAAAAATCTCAGCAAGTTATTATATATGCTACAATATGATATGCAAGCACATTAGAAAAGCATATAACATCAAATCATCATATATATATCACATTCATATCAACACAAAGTAAGATATATATACATATAACACATTAGTGCAATAATGTAACACTTAGAAGGATACTGAGCCAAGGTTTCATCCTCAAAAGGATATCACGATCCGAGCAGCATCAGCAGCTGAAGAAGCGGTTCCGAAACCCAATCACAATAACAACAAATGGGGACTATGACACAAAGTCATACCCAAATGTGCAACTAGACTACACCCTATAAAGGGGAGCTAGCCCACTACCCAAACCATGGCCAATGGCTGGGCAAAAGGGACCCAGTGTATGGATTATAACGAACTTGGCTCGGGTGCCATTATAATCACATAACACTGCCCAACAATCAAGTACAAGCTGGACTTTAAACAGAAGCACAGTACTAAATACTTGCTTACAATAACCTATGATTCCAAAGTAGGGAACCATACCAATATAGCATATCAAAATGATAGCAAAATGATAACAAGTATCAATCACAAGTAGCACTAAGGCTAAACCATCCTTGAACCAATTCAATTCAACTTAGAATTCCAAAGTAGGGAACCCTAATCAAGCATATCATAAAGATGTCAAACAAATGCAAAAGGTGCAACACATAAGGTCTTCACACTTATAATAACCATTCAAGGATATATCATCAATCATATAAGAATATTAAGCAAGTTAGGTTCAATGAAATCAGTGGTTCCAACCTACTTTGACCAAATATTTAACCATCTTCCAATTATCACAATTGGTATGTAAAGACATCACTTTGTTGTTCATACGTTGTACTTTGATCGTAGTGTTCAATTGGTTGAAATATATGTTATCTAATTGAACCTACATTGCTTTGAAAATGATTCAACAAAACTGGCCAGGGCACGACTCGTGCCCCAGGGCACGACTCGTGACCCTTTCACACCCTACCTGATACAGTCGTCCAACCCAAGGCACGACTGGGTACGACTGCATGGCACGACTCGTGCCCTCAGCAGAATTCAGAACAGAAGCAGAAACTTCAACAACTTTACTTGAAACAATTACAAGTTCAATTTTCCACCTTAAACAACCATACCAAAACTCCAAACTTCAGTTCAAAACATACCATTTTTACCTCAAACCATTTCCCACTAAACCAAAGCCATTTTTACCACTTCCAACTCAAGAAAGTTGATCACAATCACATGCCACCAATTTTCAACAACAACAACAACAACATCTTTAACCACTCAATGAGCATATAATTCAAGGAAAATATAATAACTTACTTGAAATTAATATAAAAACATGAAAACTTCAATCGGATGGAAATGACCCCCCTCTTCTCCCGAACACCAAGAAACGAACGGATCACCGACTGAATTTTTCTAGAATTTAGGAAGGATTTTTAAGTAGAGAAACTAGATTTAGAGATTTTTGGACCAAGGAATGAGCTGAGAAAAGGGTTTTTGTTAAAATGATGAAGTTTCTTAAAATCATAAGGATAAACATAACAATTTACACCTAAGCTCCTTCAACTTATTAAACCATTCCCTCATTAAATCCTTTAAGTTATACCTCTTATACTTAAGCACCTTGACATTTTTAAAATATTTCATTAAATTTTCCCATATTAACATTTCACTACACACTCCTAATATTTTAAATAAGACATTAAATAATTATATTTGATTTATTAATATATTTAGAATATCATATAAGTTATAAAAATGCTAGCTAACACATAATTGCTACCCACAAAATGCAAAATATATAATAATATGAAATGCTCACCATATTTACCAATTCAAGTATATATTAATTATGCCTAGGACTAGGGTCGTGAAATTCACTCCCCCTAAAAGAAAATTTGACCCGAATTTTAGCTTACTTACCTAGAAGGTTAAATAAACAAGGGTATTTCTGCTCCATCTCTTCCCGGAGCTCCCAAGTTGATTCTTCCACGTCATGGTTCCTCCAAACAACTCTCACGAGAGGAATACTCTTATTTCTCAATTCTTGGACCTTGGTATCAATCACTTGAACCGACTGCTCCACGTAAGGCATATCCGACTCTATATCCTCAGGAATCCTCGACAACACATGAGAATGATCATACACATACTTACGAAGCATAGACACATGGAACACACTATGCATTTTACCAAGAGATGAAGGTAAATCAAGACGATACGCAAGATTTCCAACCCTTTCCACAATCTCAAAAGGACCTACGAACCTCAGAGCTAACTTACCCTTCTTACCATACCTCTTAATCCCCACTTTTGGTAACACTCTAAAAAATACAAGGTCTCCCTTCTGAAACTCAAGGTCTCGTCACCTCTGATCCGCATAGCTTTTCTGTCTACTCTGGGCCGTAATCAATCGATTCCGAATAATCTTGACTTTCTCAACTGAATCCTGAACCATATCAATACCCCAAAGCTTAGCTTCCCCAACTTCGTCCCAACAAATCGGATATCTACACTTCCTCCCGTACAAGGCTTCATAAGGGGCCATCTCAATACTCGACTAATAGCTATTATTGTAAGAAAACTCAACAAGAGGCAAATAAACATCCCAGGAATCCGAGAAGTCAACTGAACAAGCTCGCAACATATCCTCAAGAATCTGAATTGTTCCCTCAAATTGGCCATCAGTCTGAGGATGGAACGCTGTGCTGAATCTCAATTCTGAACCCAAAGCTTTTTGCAACGCTTGCCAAAATCTGGAAGTAAATCTAGGATCACGGTCTGACACGATGCCAACCGGAACCCCGTGCAATCTCACTATCTCATGAATATACAACTTCACAAGCCTCTCCATCGAATAGCTAATGTCAATAGGTAGGAAATGAGTGAACTTCGTCAATCTATCCACAATCACCCAAATGACGTCACGCTTCCTACTAGTACGAGGCAATCCCGTGACAAAATCCATCGTAATATGCTGCCACTTTCATTCTGGAATCTCTAACGGCTGAAGCACCCCCGACGGGTCTTTGATGCTTGGCTTTAACTTGTTGACACGTCAAACACTTTGACACATAATCCGCTATTTCTCTCTTCATATTATTCCACCAAAAATGTTGCTTCAAATTCTGGTACATCTTGGTACTCCCGGGGTGAATGGTATACTTGGACTTATGGCCTTCATCAAGAACTTGGCGCTTCACCTCATCAATATTTGACACACACAATCGGCCTCTAAATGTCAACACTAAATCACTCCTTGAAATTTCCATCCACGATCTTATCCACAATTTTCTTCAACTCTAAATCACCCTTTTGCCCCTCCTTTATTTGTTGAATCAAGCTTGGTAAGACACTAATATTCACAAAGATAGCTCCATGCCTCGACTCTCGGGGACACCAATCTCGAGCATCCTTTAACATCTTCCATTCCCGAACCATCAATGAAGCGACATAAGATTTTCTACTAATAGCATCCGCCACCACATTTGCTTTGTCCGGGTGATAGGAAATAGTACAATCATAATCCTTCAAAAGTTCCATCCATCGACATTGCCTATTGTTCAACTCCTTTTGCGAGAAAAGATACTTCAAGCTTTTATGATCCGTGAAGATCTCAAACTTTGCTCCGTAAAGGTAATGCTTCCATTTGTGCAAAGCAAAGATACGATAGCTGCAAGCTCCATATCATGAGTCATATAGTTCTGCTCACACGAAGTCAACTTCATCGAAGCATAAGCAATAACTTTCCCATTTTGCATCAACACACATCCAAAACCTTCCTTCGAAGCATTACAATAAATAACCAACCCATCATTCCCATTTGGCAAAACAAGGATAGGTGCCGAAGTCAATCTCTTCTTCAATTCCTCAAAACTAGCTTGACACTTCTCATTCCACACAAAAGGTATATTCTTCCGAGTCAACTGAGCCAACGGAGTAGCAATCTTTGAAAACCCTTTGATGAATCTTCTATAATACCCGACTAACGCCAGAAAACTCCGAATCTCGGTAACTGATTCCGGCCTCTTCCAACTAACCACGGCTTCAATCTTGGAAGGATCAACTGAAATTCCATTCTTCGATACAACATGGCCTAGGAAAGAAACCTCCTCAAGCCAAAATGCAAATTTACTAAACTTGGCAAAGAACTTCTTCTCTCGGAGCACCGCCAAAACCATTCGCAAATGTTGCTCATGCTCCTCCCGAGATTTAGAATAGACGAGAATATCATCAATAAACACGAAAACAAAAGTATTAAGATAGGGTTTGAAAACACGGTTCATCAAATCCATAAAAACAGTTGGAGAATTCGTTGAACCAAAAGGCATGACAAGGAATTCAAAATGTCCTACCGAGTACGAAAAGCTATCTTGGAAACATCCTCCGGACGAACCTTCAACTGATGATACCCGCTTCTTAAGTCAAGCTTGGAAAAGACTGTCGCACCTTGAAGTTGATCGAATAAATCATCGATATGAGGCAAAGGGTATTTGTTCTTTACCGTCACTTGGTTCAACTGCCGGTAATCAATGCACAGTCTCAATGACCCATCTTTCTTCCTAACAAATAATACCGGAGCTCCCCATGGCGAGACACTCAGTCGGATGAACCCCCGATCAAGCAATTCTTGCAACTGAGCCTTCAACTCTTTCAATTCAGCTGGGGCCATTCTATAAGGTGCCTTGGATATCGGAGCTGTACCCGGAAGCAAATCAATCCCAAAATCTATCTCCCTATCCGGAGGCATCACATGCTCAGAAGAAAACACATTCGGAAACTCCTTAACTATCGATACATCCCCAAATTCAAGCAACACTTTAGTAGTATGCATGACACTAGCCAAGAATCCGGTACAACCAAAAAGCAATAACTTCCTAGCTTTCACATAAGAAATGACACAGATAGTCCCAACCGAAGGAATAGCCTCAAAACAAACTTAGGCATATTCGGGACTGAAAAGGTAACAACCTTCTTATGACAATCGACTAAAGCATGGTATTTGCTTAGCCAATCCATACCCAAAATAACATCAAAATCATGCATAGGCAACACTACCAAATCAGCAGGTAACACATAATCACATATATGCACATCAAAAGCATGTAACACCTCATCGGTTACCAAATACTCTCCTATCGGAGTTGACACTTCTAGCACATAAGGCATAGACTCAACATAAACATGCAATTGCGATACAAAATGCATGGACACATAAGAATGAGATGAGCCAGGGTCTATAAGTGCGCGTGCTCTCATACTTGCTATAAAAATAGTACCTCCGATGACTGTGGAGGAAACTGCCGCTTGTTGCTGATTCACCGAAAAGACCTGACCCTGAACCTTAGGCCTCCCTGAAGCATCCCTCTTCTGTCCTTGAGAAGTCCCGACGCCACTCGCGGGTGGTTGCTTTTTTGGATTTGGACAATCCTTCTGAAAATGCCCCAACTGCCCACAATTCAAACATTTCCCCTGTTTCTTCCAACAATGCTCCTCTATGTGCCCCTCCTTCTGACAATAATTACAAACCTTCTTTGGTGCATTCCCCGAAATATAACCCTGCCTTCTAACACTTGACTGACCTTGCGGCTGCCTTCTAAACTGTGATGTTGATCCTTGCCCTCCTCAATTATCTCGACCTTGTTGTTGTGGTCTACTTTGTCCTCCTTGCTTTCCCGTACTAACCCCTTCCGTCTTCCTCTTATGTTTTTCAATGTCATGCTCCACATGGTATGCACGATCCACGACATCTTGAAGATTTTTGAAACTTGTGGGCCACTAACGGCATTCGAATCACTGTCTTCAAATCCCGAACAAACCTCATGGACTTTCTCTCCTCGGTTGCCACCAAATGAGTGCAATATCTCGATAACTCCGTGAACTTGGCCACATACTGCGCCACTGTCATAAAATTATGCTCCAGATTAAGAAACTCCATCTCTTTCTTGTCTTGATCCACAGTAGGAATAAAATGCTCTTTGAACTTCCTTATAAAATTCTCCCATGTGTACGGAACATGAGCCTCATCCCGACTTGCCTTTAAAGTTCTCCACCAATGTTCCGCCGCACCAAAAAACTTGTAAGTCGCGAACCTGACTCGTTCATCCTCGGTACATCTCAACACCTCAAAGATCTTTTCCATGGCTTCAATCCACCTCTCTGCCTTTGACACATCCGGCTCGCCATCATATCCAATAGGTTTCAACTTCATAAACTGATCCAATCCAACCCTTGGCGTTGCTTGTTCTCCTTGCTGTCTTTGGTCATTCATGGCCTTAACAGCTGCCTCTAACATTCCTTGGAACATATCTCGGGTCTCCTCCCTTACATCTCCATGACCTAAAGGTTCGATTGGATCACCTTCAGCTCCTGCCATAGAAAATGAGTACCTGCATAAAACATTTAACGTCACTCACTCAATCCATACTACCCTCCTAGGTCACGTAGTCACTCTAGACTATCTAAACCTAAGGCTCTGATACCAACTGACGCACCCCGAACCATGGTCCTACTTGGCCACACGCTGGGACACGCTCTGAAGATGCCTAAAAAACAACTTTCGAAATGTCCTTTCTAAAAGTTATCAATTTCAAAAACCTATTTAACGTAAAGAACTTTCATAACTTGCCATTAAAGGTAAAACCATTCAACTTCAAAAACCAACTCACACTACTTTCAAGCCATTTACAACCCTTTACAAACTAAGGAACATAGGTTCCCAAATATAAAATATTTATATCCCTTTCAAAGTTGCAAAATAAGGATAACATGTCAAAGTCTCGGAATACTACCCCAAGGTTATACATTTACATAATGTAACCTTACAAAATACATTTCTCAATTTACAATCCCCACTAGGCACTCTCGGTACTCAACGCATCCTAGCCCCTGGCTCGGCTATATCTAAGAAAACAATAAAAGGACTGGGTGAGAAAAATCTCAGCAAGTTATTATATATGCTACAATATGATATGCAAGCACATTAGAAAAGCATATAACATCAAATCATCATATATATATCACATTCTTATCAACACAAATATATATATATATATATACATATAACACATAAGTGCAATAATGTAACACATAGAAGGATACTGAGCCAATGTTTCATCCTCAAAAGGATATCACGATCCGAGCAGCATCAGTAGCTGAAGAAGTGGTTCCGGAACCCAATCACAATAACAACAAACGGGGACTATGACACAAAGTCATACCCAAATGTGCAACTAGACTACACCCTAAAAAGGGGAGCTAGCCCACTACTCAAACCATGGCCAATGGCTGGGGAAAAAGGGACCCAGTGTATGGATTATAACGAACTCGGCTCGGGTGCCATTATAATCACATAACACTGCCCAACAATCAAGTACCAGCTGGACTTTAAACAGAAGCACAGTACTAAATACTTGCTTACAATAACCGATGATTCCAAAGTAGGGAACCATACCAATATAGCATATCAAAATAATAGCAAAATGATAACAAGTATCAATCACAAGTAGCACTAAGGCTAAACCATTCCTGAACCAATTCAATTCAACTTAGGATTCCAAAGTAGGGAACCCTAATCAAGCACATCATAAAGATGTCAAACAAATGCAAAAGCTGCAACACATAAGGTCTACACACTTATAATAACCATTCAAGGATATATCATCAATCATATAAGAATATTAAGCAAGTTAGGTTCAATGGAATCAATGGTTCCAACCTACTTTGACCAAATATTTAACCATCTTCCAATTATCACAATTGGTATGTAAAGACATCATTTTGTTGTTTATACATTGTACTTTGATCGTAGTGTTCAATTGGTTGAAATATATGTTATCTAATTGAACCTACATTGCTTTGAAAATGATTCAACAAAACTGGCCAGGGCACAACTCGTGCCCCAGGGCACGACTCGTGACCCTTTAACACCCTACCTGATACAGTCATCCAACCCAAGGCACGACTGGGCACGACTGCATGGCACGACTCGTGCCCTAGGGCACGACTCGTGCCCTAAGCAGAATTCAGAACAGAAGCTAAAACTTCAGCAACTTTACTTGAAACAATTACAAGTTCAATTTTCCAACTTAAACAACCATACCAAAACTCCAAACTTCAGTTCAAAACATAGCATTTTTACCTCAAACCATTTCCCACTAAACCAAAGCCATTTTTACCACTTCCAACTCAAGAAAATTGATCACAATCACATGCCACCAATTTTCAACAACAACAACATCTTTAACCATTCAATGAGCATATAATTCAAGGAAAATATAATAACTTACTTGAAATTAATATAAAAACTTGAAAACTTCAATCGGATGGAAACGACCCCCCTCTTCTCCCAAACACCAAGAAACGAACGGATCGCCGACTGGATTTTTCTAGAATTTAGGGAGGATTTTTAAGTAGAGAAACTAGGTTTTGTCATTTTTGGACCAAGGAATGAGCTGAGAAAAGGGTTTTTGTTAAAATGATGAAGTTTCTTAAAATCATAAGGATAAACATAACAATTTACACCTAAGCTCCTTCAACTTATTAAACCATTCCCTCATTAAATCCAAATTTAAGTTATAACTCTTACACTTAAGCACCTTGACATTTCTAAACTATTTCATTAAATTTTCCCATATTAACATTTCACTACACACTCCTAATATTTTAAATAAGAAATTAAATAATTATATTTGATTTATTAATATATTTAGAATATCATATAAGTTATAAAAATGCTAGCTAACACATAATTGCTACCCACAAAATGCAAAACATATAATAATATGAAATGCTCACCATATTTACCAATTCAAGTATATATTAATTATGCCTAGGACTAGGGTCGTGACAGTTATAGATCTCGTTAGGTTTTTAGCATATGGGGACAAAGTTGAATATTAATTGTGATTTGTCAACATTGATAGTTTCGTAAATGTCCTAGCAAAAGACCTTTTGTTCCCATTAAAAAAATCACTACTAACCAACATCTCAAACAGTTTTCTTTATAAAAAAAATATAAAAAAATTAAAAAAACTATATATTCTATTGTCCTTCCCTCTTCTATTATATACTTTTATTTCTTTAAAAATTCTTAACTTTTTAAATATAACTTCTTGTAAAAAAATTCACTACTAACCAACATTGCAAATAGTTTTCTTTATCCAAAAAAAATATAAAAAAAATTTAAAAAGTATATATGCTATTGTCCGTCCCTCTTCTATTATATACTTTTATTTTTTTAAAATTCTTAACTTTTTTTATATAAATTTTTGTAAAATATTTCACTATTAACCAACATCTCAAATAGTTTTCTTTATTCAAAAACAAAATATAAAAAAAATTAAAAAAAGTATATATGCTATTGTCAGTCCCTCTTCTATTATATACTTTTATTTTTTAAAAAATTCTTAATTTTTTTATATAACTATTTGTAAAAAATTTCACTACTAACCAACATCTCAAATAGTTTTATTTATCCAAAAAAATATAAAAAAAATTAAAAAAGTATATATACTATTGTCCATCCCTCTTCTATTATATACTTTTATTTCTTTAAAAATTCTTAACTTTTTTATATAACTTTTTGATTTCACTACTAACCAACATTTCAAAAAGTTTTCTTTATCAAAATAATTCTTAACTTTTTTTATATAACTTTTTGTAAAAAAATTCACTACAAACCAACATCTCAAATAGTTTTCTTTAACAAAAAAAAATAAATAATATATATATATATATATATATATATATATATATATATATATATATATATATATATATATATATATATATATATATATATATATATATATATATATATAGATAAACTTTTATATATAACTTTTTGAGAAAAAAAAGCCCTTTTTTCCTTTTTCTTTTTTGCATCAATCATTTTTAACCAAAATTCTATTATACTATCATTTGTTTAGTTAATTTCTAAACAAAACTTTTATATATAACTTTTTGAGAAAAAAAAACTTTCTTACTAAAAAAAGACAATAATATTTATCTCTATTAAAAAAAAAAAAACTCATAGTGAAGGAGATTGTCTATCCTATATTTCTTTATAATACTATCATTTGTTTGGTAAAAATATGTAATTTAATTACTGACGGATTTTATCTGTCAGTAATAATATGTAATTTATTTACTGACGAATTTAATCTGTCGATAAAAAAATATGTCGCTATTCCGTCTCTACCCTAAAATATAAATTTTATATTTTTTTAAAATCATTTAGCAACGACTCAAATCCGTCGCTATTCTAAAAATTAAAAAAGTAAAAATTTAGTCATGTGTTCCGTCGGTTAAAAAGTGCGCAAAGTTTTGGCGCCACAATGGCGACGGATTAGAGTCGGAATGGCATCCGTCGATATTTTCGTCACTAAATCAGTCGGTATTCTCGTCCTAATTTCGTATTTTGTTTTCCACTCTAGGTCGTTGCTATGTCGTTGATAATCCGTTGCTAATACCGACGGATATTAGTCCGTCATTAATTTCCGTCGGTATCTGCCACTTTTCTTGTAGTGTTCCATTATATTGACAAAATATTTTTGTAGTTGCTCAAAACTAACCTCATTAAAGATTTATCACTTCTTACTTCTTCCCCGTTCATACCACCTCTCTTCCTAACCCATAAACATTTCTTCCCAATCCACAATAGCTCAAATCTGGCAAACCAACCACTACACCGCCATCTTTCCAATCCGAATACCACCATCTCACCGCAACCCCCTTTAAATTCGATAAAAAAACCCTTCTTCCCCTAACCACAAATCCAACAAAGTACTCATTTAAAAAGCAACAAAGAACATTTCATTATCATTCAATGACTCAAATCCAAATTTAAAGGAGTATATGCAGTTCAGATCTGTGAATGAGAATGGATAGGATAGCAAAGACGATATTGATGGATTTCGGCGACAACACAACAACATTTTAGGTATATTCTATGGTTTGATTTGATTTTGCCTTAGGTTCGATGTAGGTTTGACCTCCATGGATTCCGGCGACCTCCTTGGATTCCATCGATTTTGGATTTTTGTTGGAATTTCTTCCTTGTGTGTTTGTCTTTTGTTGAATTTGATTTTTATGGGTTGTTATTGGTGGTGTTGATGTTAATGGTGGCAACGGTGGGGTGTTAAAGGCTTTAAAAGATGGATACTAAAGGTTGAAAGGGGATGAGAATGGGTGTGTGGAGTTTGATTTTTTAAACTATGTTAGTGTTCTATCGTTAGTGTATTTAACGACTAAAATGTCATGTTAGAATTTCTGTTAGTTTTTTAACAACGTTAAGTGTGCCTTTGTGAAAATGTAACAAATTGATAAATTACATATGATTAAGAGGTAAGTCTGTTGTACGTTGCATGAATTATAACCAAATTGATAGAATGTTGTATATTTAGGTGTTCTCATTTTATTTCCATATTGACCTTACTGCATTCATTCGTACGGTTTAAGGAGGTGAACTTATTATTTTTCTCAAGAATTTAAGAAAATAATTATACTTTTAAAGGGCGTAAAATATTTTACGGCGTAAAATGTTTTACTTAGGAAAATGTTTTACTTATGATTATTATTATTATTATTATTATTATTATTATTATTATTATTATTATTATTATTATTATTATTATTATTATTATTATTATTATTATTATTATTATTATTTTATATTATTATAATTATTATTATTATTATTATTATTATTATTATTATTTTATTATTATTATTTTATTATTATTATTATTATTATTATTATTTATTATTATTATTTATTTTAATTTATTATTATAATTATTTATTATTTTTTATTATTATTTTATTATTATTATTATTATTATTATTATTATAAAATAATAATAATAATAATAATGATAATAATAATAATAATAATAATAATAATAATAATAATAATAATAATAATAATAATAATAATAATAATAATAATAATAATAATAATAATAATAATAATAATAATAATAATAATAAGAATAAGGAGATCTCAAAAAGCTCCCATTGTGGATGCTCTTAGGAAGGGCGTAAAATGTTTTACGGCGTAAAATGTTTTACTTATGATTATGATTATTATTATTATTATTATTATTTTATTATTATTATTTTATTATTATTTATTTTAATATATTATTATTATTATTTATTATTATTATTATTATTATTATTATTATTAGCTCCCATTGTGGATGCTCTTAGGAAGGGCGTAAAATATTTTACGGCGTAAAATGTTTTACTTAGGAAAATGTTTTACTTATGATTATTATTATTATTATTATTATTTTATATTATTATTATTATTATTATTTTATTTTTATTTTAATATTATTATTATTATTTTATTATTATTTATTTTAATTTATTATTATAATTATTTATTATTTTTATTATTATTATTATTATTAAATGTTTTACTTATGATTATTATTATTATTATTATTATTATTATTATTATTATTATTATTATTATTATTATTATTATTATTATTATTATTATTTATTATTATTATTATTATTATTATTATTATTATTATTATTATATTTTATTATTTTTTTTATCATTATTATTATTTTATTATTATTATTATTTATTTATTATTATTGTTATTTATTTATTTATTAATTATTATTATTTTATTATTATTATTATTATTATATTTTTATAATTTTTATTTATTTATTTATTTTTTATTATTATTATTATTATTATTATTATTATTATTTTGTTTATTATTATTATTATTATTATTATTATTATTATTATTATTATTATTATTATTATTATTATTATTATTATTATTATTATTATTATTAGAATGAGAAAGAAGAATGTTGTACCTTGTGAAATATGAGTTGTACATGAAGGACACCATTTTTCGGAAAATGTTTTACTTAGGACAAGGTCAGTAAGTCCTTTTACTTAGGAAGAGCGTAAAATGTTTTTCGGAAAACGTTTTCTCCATTTTTCGGAAAACAACCAAACACCGGAAAATGAGTTATTTTTCGGAAAACAACCAAATACCGGAAAACGAGTTATTTTAAGGAAAACATTTCCGAAAAACAACCAAACAACGGAAAATGTTTTACGATTTTCCGGAAAATAACCAAACAACAGAAAACGAGTTATTTTACGGAAAATATTTTCCGAAAAATGTTTTACAGTGAAACAAACGGGGCCTAAGATTCTAAATTTTTTGTTGATGCAATTTTTTTTCCAGAGTGTATATTTTACTCCCTCCATCACATGTGAGTAGATAATTATTTTCTTGTTTGTCCGTGTCAACTTCCATGTGAGTGGATACTTTTCAAAATAACAAAGTTTTTATTATTTTATATTCAGTGAAACCCATTTATCATAATAACAACAATAATTCACCCACATGAGACGAAGGGAGTATAAAATATAGATATTCACTGATACATGCAAAAAAAAAAATTCAAATATTTAACGAAATATTTGTCTAATCACCAAATTAATACAACATTGGAAGTTTGGGCCTTAAAGTTTAAAGTGTAAAAATTAAATCACATATACCATGTAAACTTTGGGTTAGTGAAATGAGATTAAACCAAATATTACTTGTATATTGTGTAATAAAACAAAAAGTTTAGGGGCCATTGATAAGATGTTAAATTTTTTAAAATAGGGTAATAGAAGGAGAAGAAGGTCCCAATTGCAGCGGCGCACCACTGGTGATGGCCAAACGGGTCGGCCCGTTCGGACCCGATCCTTACGGACCAACCTGCGGGTGGAACGGGTTGAAGCCCGTCAGCCCGTGTGATGAAGCGGGCCTAAACCGGCTCGATCCGTCCCATTTTGGACTGTCCAAGTCCGCCCGTTTGGCCCGGATCTAAAGATCCACCTGCCAAACGGGTTTTCCTATTTTTCTATTTTTTATAAAGAAAAAATCAGAAAAAATATGAAAAAAATAAAATGTAATTTAGTATTTAATAAGCTATTTTTTAAAATATAAAATCACTTAGACATAAGAAATTAGTTGTTTTATATATAAAAAAAGATAGAAAAAAACTAAACAAATGAAAGTATATATAAAAAAAAGGGACGGACAACCCTTTATTTATTTTTTATTTTTTATTAATATTTTATTGACTAAAAACAATATTTTAGATATTTTTTATTACTGATATTTTTTACAAAAAGGTATATAAAAAAAGATAAAAAAAATTAAACAAATGAAAGTATATAAAAGAAAAGAGGAACTGACTACCCTTTATTTATTTTTATTTTTTATTAATATTTATTGACTAGAAAATAATATTTTAGACTTTTTTTTACTGATATTTTTTACAAAAAAGTATATAAAAAAGATAAAAAAAAAAAACTAAACAAATGAAAGTATATAAAAGAAAAGAGGGACGGACTACCCTTTATTTATTTTTTATTAATATTTTATTGACTAGGAAATAATATTTTAGACTTTTTTTATTACTAATATATTTTTACAAAAGGTATATAAAAAAGATAAAAAAAAATTAAACAAATGAAAGTATATAAAAGAAAAGAGGGACGGACTACCATTTATTTATTTTTTATTTTTATTAATATTTTATTGACTAGAAAATAATATTTTAGACTTTTTTTATTACTGTTATTTTTTACAAAAAGGTATATAAAAAAGATAAAAAAACTAAACAAATGAAAATATATAAAAGAAAAGAGGGACGGACTACCCTTTATTTATTTATTATTTTTTATTGACTAGGAAATAATGTTTTAGATTTTTTTTATTACTGATAGTTTTTACAAAAAGGTATGTAAAAAAGTTTAAAAAAAAAACTAAACAAATGAAAGCATATAAAAGAAAAGAGGAACGGACTACCCTTTTTTTATTAATATTTTTTTGATTAGGAAATAATATTTTAGACTTTTTTTATTACTGATATTTTTTACAAAAAAGTATATAAAAAAAGATAAAATAAAAAACTAAACCAATGAAAGTATATAAAAGAAAAGAGGGACGTACTACCCTTTATTTATTTTTTTATTAATTTATACAAACAAGACCGTGCAGACCTCATTGCAACGGGCCAAACGGGTCACGAATCAAACAGATCTCATTGCAACGGGCCAAACGGGTCACGGATCAAACTGATCTTCTGATTCGCGGGCCAAAGATCGATCCGTGCGAACCTCCTTAGTCTAGGCCCGTCCCGTAAACGAAGCGGGCTAAGCGGATAACGGGCCAAGGACTGGACGGGTGCGGGCCAAACGGCGGACCACGGGCCGGGCGGGCCGCCCACGGGCAATGGCCAAAAATGGCCATCTCCACGCACCACCAGTAGGAGCTTAGGAGGGGTAAATTGGCGGGAGAATTCAAAATCAAGAACTCGGAGCAAGTCAACGCCAAATCCCTAACGGTAACAATGGTCAATAATGCGGTAATTTTCTATAAAGTAGCGCTTCTCTAACGTTCGTATTAAACCCTAATTCTGGTACTGGTAATTCTCTCTCTGTGTATTTTCAATCCAATTGAATGTTGAGAAACTAAATCCTTTTTCCAATTTAGGAATTACAAAATCCTTTTTCCGATTGGAAGTTGAGAAACATCGTTGTTTTTGTTTATTTTTTAGTTTATTTTCAATTTTGAATTACCAAATCCTATTCTCAATTAGATTTACAGAGCGCCTTATATATTCCCCCATTCTCAGATCAATTATTTTCCAACTCTATAGGGTTTGAGAGTTACAACAGTTGGAGACTAAGATGGAATATTCTCCTTCTTCTTCTTCTGACAGAAACTCAAGAAATAACATTCGCAATATTCTTACAGTATTGGGTTTCAAAGATACTCCTGAAAGTCGAAAACTTGATCCTTGGATGACTGCTGTCTTGGCTCGTCAACAACAACAAGAAGCATGCTCTGCAAATAATCCCTCTATACTACTACTGCCTGACATTAACCATTCTGAAAACCCACTCAAGAACCACCACAATACTAATTACAAGAGGCGCCACTCTAATGATCCTGATTCCCAGAATTACGAGTATGCCTTTGTGGGTAAGCAGCAGAAGAATGTTTCTTCCAAGAAACAACAGAACGCTATTGCACCTCGATTTGTCAGGGCACCAGCACATCCTGTGGAAAAACAGCTGCCTGTGCAATTGAGGAATATGATTCTTGGGAGGATGGGCGGCTCTGATTTGTTGTTTGTAATTGAGAAGGAGCTGACATGGACAGATGTGAACCCAGGGCAGAGCCGTTTTTCCATACCCGAGAGGCAGGTTGCCAACCAGTTCCTCATCATAGGGGAGAAGGCCAATTTGAAGATGGGGATCGATGCCATGTTACTGATCTGCAAGCATGATTACCAGCCCGGTTCAAAAGAAATTAAAGTGAAAAAAATAAATTTGACATTGTGGGCACTGGGAAGCAGCAACAGTTATGTATTGAACCATACATGGAATGCCATTGTCCAGGAACAAAAACTTAGAGAAAACATGCTTGTGCAGTTGTGGACATTTCGGGTGCAGTCTCAACTCTATTTTTTCATTGTGAAGCTTTGAAACAAGTCAAGGGGGGGCACTGATTAAGTTATGTATTCATTCAGTCTTATTATATCCCATTTATACTCAAAATTTTATGTTTCTATTGTGATAGCGGCATATGTTTTGGTAGAATAGATTAGATTACGGGTTTAACAATTTGGTTGGGTGTTGTTTGTCGGTATTATAATAACCTTGATTCTTAATTTTAGTTGATCTCATCTTTCAAGATTTTGTTTAAGTTTCTTGTTTGTGTGAGAGTGAATCTGATTTGCTTTAGTACTGAGCTTAGCCATCCTTGAACAGAAGTGGGGATTGCAAGTGAAAATTTGCAGCTTTTTATGAGCCAGTTAGGTTATTATTATTATTCCTTCCAGTTAGTAGAATATATGTAGATGAAGATTGAGAAAGTTGCAGTGTCATGTGCATGTAAGTGGACATACTTATCTCAGATTCTTCTTCAAAGAAACCTATGCGTTACCTTCATGTACCCTTGCTATAAGTACACTATTGTTGGGACTGAAACACTGAAAATAATTACACTAAAGTATTGTTGGGGATATGCGTTATCTGCGCCTACATTTATTAAATTTCCAATACCTGATAAATGAAAAGAGGTAAAACAAAAAGAGACGGTTGGAACACATTTTCCATACTCGTTTGTTTATCCTTGAATGCTTTTCTTTTCTTTTCTTTTCTTTTATTGTGATTGTACATTACAATGCTCTGATTCATAGTCGGGTGCTGCCTTGATAGAGTTGATAAATTGAAAGGTACTTGTTGGGGAATCTCTTTGATAATCAATTTCTGATTATCCTACAGCTAGCAGACTGTCATTTGAACTGATGTCCCATTTATCCTTTGAGCAGCAGCTGAAGCATCTTCCTTGTAAGAATTTTTTCTTCCTTCAATTGTAAACATGTTGTTCATTATGGCTTTGCCTAACCTTCCTTTTAACATGTAATAGTAATTTGGTGGTATGGGAGCTCTCTAAAGCAATCAAAGCTAACATTAGTACCAGATGGATCGCTGTTCAAATATTAAAATCGAGTTTAGCATCACTACTAATCTCCTACTTTCCCTAAATAATATTACTGGCTTTTACCATCCTTCTATTTTTTAGGCTTTGATTTTTATTTTTTGCGTTTGCTTTGGTTGGGTTGGTGCATGGTAACTTATGTCTGATGATGTTTTTTCATTTAAGTTTCAATGTTTTTGCGTAATAAAAATGGAAATATATATATGAAAATCTCTCTTCATAGCTAATATTGATTTTATTTATTGAAACAGATTTACTAGATTTTGTTTAGGATTTTATCTCATCGACTTTATGAAAATGTAGTATTTGTATTTGCATTTGTATTTGTATGGGGCAATTATCAAATCATCCCTCACCCTAACAAAAATGACCACCTAGGACAAGGATTTTCGAAATCGACTACAAGGTCCTCTCATTGTAAATGGGCGCGCATGCCCTTATTAGATTTAACAAAATTACACAAATGCCACCTCTTCATTGACGTGGACGCATGTGGTCCATTCCCCATCTCCCCCTCTGCGCTTTCTTTCTCTCTCTTTCTTTTCTTTTCTCTCAAAACTTTAAAATGAAATATCTTAAAATCTAGAAATCAAAAAAATAAAAAATCTGAAACCACCGTTGTTATCGTATTGTCAATAGGAATCAAACTAGTAGACATATAATTTGGAGTAAATTAGAGAAGTTCACAGTTGTTCTAAGTTCACAGTTGTTTTTGATAAGTTCACAGTTATTTTTCACATTTGTTCCAATAACAATTAAGAGAAGTTCACAGTTGTTTTAGCTAAATTTATAATTTCTGCATGAAAATGACGATTATTTACATAATTCATAGATTTTTTGGTTAAATTTAAAGTTGTTTTAGTTAAGTTCACAGTTGTTTTTAGTATTTTATAGCCTTTATTTTTGCAATTTTATGAGATTATTTGACCTTTCTTAAGTTCACTGTTGTTTTTTGTTAAGTTCGCAGTTGTTTTTTGTTAAGTTCGCAGTTATTTTAGTCCTTTATTATCTCTATTTTTGCAATATTATGAGATTATTTGACATATTTGTTAAGTTTACAGTTGTTTTTAGTTAAGTTTACATTTATTTTTAGTCTTTTATGGCGTCTATTTTTGCAATTTTATGAGATTATTTGACATATTTGTTAAGTTCACAGTTGTTTTTATATAAGTTCACAGTTGTTTTTAATTAAGTTCACAGTTGTTTTTAGTATTTTAGAATGTCTATTGTTATTAGTGTTATTAGGATAAGATTTTTTAATCTTACTTCACATGTACAAAACCAGCAAGTAGAAGCTCAAAGTTCTATATGACCAACATAAACATACATTTGAATTTTGGAGTTACCCAAATAAACCCAATAGACCACCTTAGTAAGTCAGGGGTATTGAAACTAACTGATTCATAAAAAATCAAGACAAAGTGGTAACCAGAAATTTCAATGGACTTGACATCTCTTTCGGAACAGTGACAGTCAACACACCGTTCTCCATCGCCACCTTCACCTGATCCAATTTGGCATTCTCCGGCAACCTAAACCTCCTCATGAAATTACCACTGCTACGCTCAACCCTATGCCATTTATCATTCTTCTCCTCCTTCTCCACACTTCTCTCTCCAGTAATCTGTAAAACCCTACCATCCTCAATTTCGACCTTTACTTCTTTCTTAATCCCCGATAGATCGGCCTTGAACACGTGAAAGAATGTAGATCTTGCCAACAAAGTGAAAAAGGAGTGTCGGCTTGACAAGATTGAGAAGAAAAGATAGAGAAATAGAGTCTGAGCGAGAAATAGAGGAACAACCAGAGGAAGGAAGACGGTGGTTGGGGCGGGCATGGGGGTGTGAATTCAGGCGGAATTGGACAGAAAAAGGGAGAGGAGATATGGCAGGAGGAAGGGAGGGGTCACCGGAGGTGGGGGAGGGGAGTAGTTGCCGGCCGAAAGTGGGTAGGCTGGAGAGAGAGCAGAGCGAGAGATTGTTGTGTGGGAGGGTAGGGTGGGTAGGCCGGAGTTGGAAATGGAAGGGTCACCGGAGGGGAGGGAAGGGTCGCCGAAGGGGAAGGGTCACTGAAAGGGGTGGTAGAGAGAGAAAGTGAGAGAAGAGAGTGAGAGAGGGATAGTTTTATATTTTTGGGTAAGGGATAGTTTGAGTAACGAAGGATTAGGTGGAATTTTTTGCTATTACCAATGAAAATAGTGTTATCTAATTGAGTTTTTTGTATATGATACATACATGTCAGGTTCACAGTAAAAGTTACAAAAACAAGAGCTTCCACGGTAGCTAACATAGAGACAACTATGTAGTGATTAAAGATTGAGTTTCCTATTTTTCTATATTTGATATAATATAGTGAACATTCTCTTACTTGTCAAATAATTAAAGTATCTGTTGAATATCCTAATCTATAATAGAGCCCAAACGAGTAGCGATTCCTTTACACATTAACTGATAGTTTTCAAGGCAATTTGGCAAATGATTTTCATACATTTTCTATATCAAAATGATATATATATGAGAAATCCTATATATACTAAACTAATAAGGCCTACAAAATCTTTATGGATCTTTCTAAATAATTATCCTAATCTCTTATAATATAATAAAGGAGAGAGATACATACAATCAATCAAATATTATCAACACCATCAATTACAATCTAGCGAATATTATCAATTCCATCACTCCCCTCAAGTTGGCGCATAAAGATCACGAATACCCAACTTGCCAACTAGAAATTGAAAATGAACCGTCCCTAAGGCCTTAGTGAAGAGGTCAGCGACTTGCATTTCAGAAGAGATCTTGTGTGGAGTTGCATCTTTAATTTGGACTCAACGCGCTCTCTAACGAAATAACAATCCATTCCACATGTTTGGCGCGTTCATAAAATACCGGGTTAGTGGCGATATGTCTGGCGGCTTGGTTATCACAATAGAAAGATGTGGCCTGGGACTGAGGTGCTTCTAAATCGGAATGAAGCCATTGCAGCCATAAGAACTCACTCACAGTAGTGGCCATGGTTCGGTATTCTGCCTCGATCGAAGAACGAGAGACTACGAACTGTTTCTTCGTACGCCAAAAAATGGGAGCACCTCCTAAGGACATAAAGTACCCTGTACATGATCATCTCGTCATTTGGCATCCACCCCAGTCACCATCACAATATGCTTCAAGTGTCAAGTCTCCACTAGATGGTAGGAAAATTCCCTGGCCTGTAGTGCCTTTTAAAAAGCGTAAGACATGCATGGCAGCGTCCATGTTACTTCGGTGTGGAGCAGAAATGAACTAACTTAACAAGTTGACAGCAAACTGTATGTCTGGCCGAGTTACAGTCAGATTAAGAAGGCGTCCAACGAGTATTCAGTATTGCAAAGGATCGACGAGTGAAGTATCATCATTGGCAATGAGGCGCAAATTTTGGTCCATGGGAAAAGCATTCGTCCTTCTTCCATGTAATCCAAATTCCTCCAAAATATCAAGGGTGTATTTTCGTTAGCTAAGGACAATAACCTCGCGGGATCTTGCAATTTCTATCCCCAAAATATACTTGAGGGAGCCAAGGTCCTTGATAATAAGTTTTTGGTTCAAGTATGATTTCTCATGCGTAATTTTAAGAACATCGTTGCCCACCAAAATGACGTCATCAACATAAATGAGTGTTGCTACATAAGTTGTGCCTTGCTTAAAAATGAAGAGATAGCCTTTGATTGACGGAAGTCAATATCAAGGAGAGCCCGAGTGGACTTGTGATACCAATTACGAGATGTTTGACGAAGACCATAAAGAGACTTACGCAATTTGCAAACTCGTGTATCTCCATCTTTAGCAAAGCCTTGTGGGAGCTTTATGCAGACATCTTCTTCCAAATCCCCATGTAGAAAGGCGTTGTTTACATCTAACTGATGAATGACTCAGTTCTTCTTTGCGGCAACTGCAAGCAAGCTTCTCATGGTCACCAATTTTGCAACCGGAGCAAAGGTCTCATGTTAGTCAATGTCCTCAAACCATCTCTGAGGACCCTGATCAGCCACCACTTCAATCCTGATCTCCGTGCCATGGTCAACGCCGGGACTATATTAAAAAAGACCTTAAGCCTACAAAAGACAGCAGCAACTCCTACTTCGTCCTACCTCTACCGGGCAACCCCGTCAAATCCGGCACCTGTCCCAAGCAAAGGAAAGGAAGCAGTCGGAACGGTTCAGTACATCTAAAATGGAGCTCAAGTAACCCGCAATCAAGCACCCCTGAGGAACAACAATCCTCCTCGCCCACAATAGTTTCAGCACTTTGACAACCTCGAGATGCCCCTGAGCCAAGTGTTCAAAGCATTGTTGAAGCGGAACATCCTCAAACTTCTCGAGAATTTCCAGCCAAAGACTCTCAAACCTAACATGGACATGAGCAAACACTGCGCCTTCCACATCTATCCCGGTCATACCACCGACAATTGCTTCGTGCTGAAATAAGTGGTCCAGGGGCTAATTGAAGAAGGAAAGTTGGAACGCCCCCGTGGCCCCAACACAGTCGGGAATTCGTTCCCCGGAAACGAAAGAGTGAACATGATAACCTTCAGCGAGACTCCATGCGAGAGTAGGTCCCCTACAATCTCCAAGACTGTCAACATGTTATCCCGCTACGACTGGGAATGCGAAACCAGAGTCAAACGCTCCCGTGACCGGGAATCCAGACAGGAGAATCCAAGGATGACTATCTCTGGAAAATCACAAGAAAAGCTCAAGAACATCAATGGCGGTTCGAGGAACCCACCAAGAACAACAAAACCCAGAAAATCAAAGTAAATGCGAGATATGAGAAAGAAATTATACCTGGATCAAGGATTGATGAAGAGAAACACACAAGATTCGAGCACTAAACCTTGAAACCAAGCAATGGAATCAAGAACTTACTTGCAGATTTTAAAGCTTATAGGTCTCTCTCAAATGTGAATAGTGATAAAAGAGTAAAAATGGAAAGGGATTTTGCTTTTATACCCGGATCCAAATGGGTATGGGTCAAGACGCCGTCTCCATCTCCTCAACTAATGTTCTAGTGTGTTCCCAATGGGAATGTCTCGTCATCGTTAATCGCGCCCATCAATGTCCAAATAATCGGCAGATAAATGATTGATGACTCGTAATTCGAGATAACCCATTCGTATTCGTTTACACCGAGGACGAGCACTACTTTCTATTCAGCAAAGTCGAGATAGAAAGTCGGGGGCCACTGAACGGTATAAAACAAGTACGACCATGGGTTATAAATCGGGCAAGGCCTAATGGATTAGGGCCATTGGGCCCAATGTAAATCCATGCAAGTCCCAAATACAACATAGGAAATGGGATTCCCTACCTATTCTATTCTTGCCTCATAGTCATTTCCCACTATATCGACCTATAAATAGCAAAGCGAATATAATGACTAAGGCAACAGTTATGGAATATGCCGACAAGGCATCCACAAAAATCGACCTAGGCACCTCTAAAGGACAACCAGCGCCTCCTCGGTCAATATCAAAACAAGGTGAGTGGGCTCCCCTACCCTTGTCCATCTTCTACACGGCATACATCTATGTCAACCAGCAGCATATGACGAGCAGCAAGCCTCCTAGTCATACGTACAGAAAGCTTATATAATCCTACTCAGACAAGGACTGTGGGAAATTATAATCCAACTAGGATCATAATACTCATCTCACATAACTTTCTATAAAAGAATGGACTCTATATCCTACACCAATAAATACAAGACATAATTCACACAATTCTGATATGTTTTACACACGCATGCCTTTGACCCTAAACTCTTGTCAATTGATTTGCTCTCTATACGTCACAAATACTTACTCTCACGCCGGAGAGCCTTCGCCGGTGAAGCCCCAGCTTAGTTTACGTGTTTGTTATTCTTTTTCAGGCATTTCAAACATGCAGGATACAACATACCGTTGGATGTGGGACGATTCGAACGCTTTTGACATTATCAAAACATTTTTTATCGAATTTTTTTGCTATTCATTTTACTATCATAAAACTAAACGTTTAAAAAGTTGATAACAAGAATATTTTTAAATATTTGCCATTAAAATAATTGGCATACATTTTCAGAATATCATTTAAAATAAAATTTGGAATATATTGCTACAATCACAATAACTCGTTGTTTAAGTTGGATACATTTACAAAAGGTCTCAAAACTGAGCTCGAGGTCTCTCTTTTGAGTGTAACAAACTATCACAATCAAAATTGAGCTAACCTCACAAATTTTTTATTCATCAACCCTCTTTCGAAAACCAAATTTAGAGATCAAACATAAACAAATTTTATGATGCGACGGAGTTATATTTTCCTTTTGAAAGTGTTATATTTTAAAAATATATCAATTCCAAAAGTGTTACATTTCTAAAACATAACACTTTCAAAGATAACAGGTCAAAATACGTTTATACTCCAAAAGTATACACTGATTCCCACTTTGCACCCCCCGTTTGAAAAGTAGGTTTGTTTGGTATCTAAACTTTCAAATCATCCCACTTTGCACCCTTTCACTAACGAATATTAGAAAAGTTAACGAAATAGGTCATGTGTCGATCACATGATGACAAATGGGATAGTTTGTAATGTTCATTAGTTTTTAATGGGTCAAATGCTAAGTTTTAAATATAAAGTGTTAAAAATTTATTTATTTTTCAGAAACGATTTTCATTATCTTAAAGAATTAATATTTCCTAAAAATATATTTTAATATTTTTCAAGCTAAAAATAATATTTTTTATGTTAAAAATAAAATAGTTAATGTCCATAATTAACATAATCTTAAATAATTAATAATTAACATATCCTAAAAATGTCATTTTTTTATTTTGGAAAAATACGATTAAGAAAATAATCCTTTAAATAAAACAATTGTAATGTTTTTTTAAAAAAATTAAAAAATTAATATTATTTTATTTGATAATTTTTATATTTTTAAATACAAATGAAACATTATAAGGTTTTTTTTATTTTTTAAAAATATTTTATTTAAAAAAATTATTTTACTCTTTTTCAAAAATAAATACAATTTTCAAAAAATATATTTTCTAAAAATATTAATTATTTAAGATAATGTTAATATATGTTATTACGAAAATAACTTTTTATAATAAAAATACAAAGAAAATATTTTTTACATAAAAATTAAAAAATAAAATTTTAAGAAAATATTAATTATTTAAGAAAATGGTAATTATTTTGGAAAAAGAAATAAATTTTTTGCTCTTTATATTTAAAACTTTGCATTTGATCTCTTTAAAACTAACTAGTGTTACTCCCGTGCGATGCACGGGCATCTACTAATTCAAAAAAGACAAAAATTCATAAAAATACAACAGAAAATAGAGATGTTTGTACACATCGTAAAACACTTATTTGAAAACTATATTATCGATACAAATATCAGATTGAAGATCACTAAAATAAATCTATATTTAAAGCATAGTTAGTTTGTACAAAACGCGTTTTATATGTAAATTCCCGTTCTATTCAATAATACTCACGCTTGGCGTCCGTTTTTCATTGCTATGGAATTAAAGGCATATTTTTGATGTAAAACATAGTTATGTGTATTGAACGTGATATGTGCGTAATTTTAGTTAAGAAACAAGTGATTAAGGGAAGTAATTTGTCAACAGTCTCACTTAGTTTTCGCCAACGATTGGAAAAGTGTAATATATCCTAGTTCTAAGTCTCTCAATCTTTCTCTTCAACTGCAATTCGGAACTCTGGACTCTAGTAATTCTCCAAACAAAAAAATTACATGAAACTTTCAAGTATCATCAATTTCGATTTTTGATAAGTTATTTTGTTCTTGAGCCGTATTCAACTTCTACATCCACGTTTGATTTTTACATATTTCATTAATGTTATTGTTATATAATATTTTAAGATTTATGTATATAGATTAATATAGTAGTACTATTTCCTCCGTCCCAAAATGTATAATTAATTTTCATTTTTTAGAAAAATAATAAAGATTGTTATTTTTTTACATCCACGTTTGATTTTTTTCTTTCTTTCTTTTCACGTGAGAGTTAAGACATATTTTTATAAATATATTATACTTCTAAAACATTAGGTAAATGTATAATTAATATTCATAATTTACCTATATATATTTATAATATTTTTCCTATACTTTTACGTATGTAATTTTGATTATGATACATATAATACACGTTATATAAAAAATACACAATATTTATATTCCACTTTTTTCATGCCGTAATTTTTGGCGTATTTTTAAAATAAAATTCGTACACAATTAATACTCATCTCCTCGCCTCCTGACATAGGATAAAGTAAAAAAAATAATGCGGTATACTCTTCTTGTTTTTTTTTTTTAAAGAAACATATACTCATCTCAATATATATACTCCCTCCGTCCCACTATACTTGACACCCAAGGAGTGGGCACGGGAACTAAGAAGAAACAATTAAATAAAGAAAATATATGGTAGAAAATGAAGAGAGAGAATGAGTGGGATAAATAGTAGTGTTGGTTGAATAAATTGAGTGGTGGAAAATGAAGAGAGAGAATGAGTGGTGGGGTCCATTAATATAAAAATATAAAAACTTTGTTATTTTTGGAAGGTGTCAAGTGAAGTGGGACGGCCCAAAATGGAAAGAAGTGTCAAGTATAGTGGGACGGAGGGAGTATATATATATATATATATATATATATATATATATAGTGGGACGGAGGGAGTATATATATATATATATATATATATATATATATATATATATATATATATATATATATATATATATATATATATATATATATATATATATATATATATTGTATAATTTACACTTAATAATTATTAAAAAAAAACACTAAATTGAATTTTTTTTGATAATAATAATTTTTAGATTTGACTAAAAATTATTATTTCAAAAAAATAAAAATTAATTTATTATTTAGATGGGTTGTATACAAAATTGTAAAAAAGGTTTAATTAAACAACTTTAAAAAAATTGGTTTTTAAAATAAACTTAAAATAAATAAATTATTAACTTATAATTTTTTAACTTGAATATAGGAATAGTAATACAACATCTATTTGAATTACTTTTTTGGAAAAAATAAATAAAGTAATAATTTATGAAATTTTAATATTTATAGGTCAATTTTGAAATATATTTATAAAATAAATCTTTTTTTTTAAGTCTTGAAATAAAACCTTTGTTAAAAGACCTAAAAAAACGTTTTTTGTAAAAGTCTTAAGATTTTATAAATATTACAACTATATCCTAAAGTTGGAAGACTTGGTTGCCCTTAATGAAACAATGTGTGAACTATTTTGCCCTTTGATGTTGACACTTTTAAGGGGTAAAGCAACTTTAAAAAATAAATGGAAAAGCCATGAGAATTGTGAAGTGTTTGTTTTATTCAAAGGATAAGAAATGTCAGATTTGCCCTTTATTGTTGAAAATTTACCACTTGCTTCCTTTTAATATAGTATAGCTAATCATTACAAACTAGCCTATTTGTCATCATGTGGTACGCACATGACCTATTACGTTAACTTTTTTAACGTTCATAAGTTAGTGTTAATTGTTACAAGTCAAATCCTAAGGGGCCGTTTGGTTCGCGGTAATTGGCCATTTCATGGCGGAATGGAATGGTCAATTCCGTTGACTTCATTCCTTCGCCGTGTTTGGTTCAAAATTTTCATTCCCCCGAAATGCTCAATTCCTTGGCTTGATGGAATTTGCCATTCCCTCCATATATGGAAGGAATGGCCAATTCCCTTGGCAATGGAATGAAAAAAAAATTATGACCAAAATACCCCTACCTACCCCCCAATCCAGCCCCCACCCCACCCCCACCATCCAGCCCCCACCCCCCACCACCCCCACGAAATTTTTTTTTTGCATGCCCCCTGCCCTACCCTCCCCCCCATCCAGCCCCCACCCCCCCCCCCATGAATTTTTTTTATACCCCCCTGCCCCCACTCCCAACCTCCCCACCCCTCCCCCACGATTTTTTTTTTATACCCCCTGCCCTACCCCCCCCATCCAGCCCCCAACCCCCACCCCCCACAAAATATATTTTATACCCCTGCCCTACCCCTCCCCATTCAGCCCCCACCCCCATCCCCACCCACCCCCAAATTTTTTTTTTTTTAAAAGAAGGGTAAATTGGTCATTTTATATGCTTTCATTCAATTCCTATAATTTGTATTTTCAAACCAAACATGATTTGCCAAGAAATTGAATGACAATTTCATTTCATTCCGTGCCAACCAAACGGAGGGGTTTGACCAGTTTTTTTCCATTTCGATTCTTTCAGGAATTCAATTTCATTGATCATTCCATTCCTTCACTTTTTTTCCACCGAAACAAACGGCCCCTAAAGATTTATGTAGTAATTTTTTCAGATCCGACTGGACCAAGGGAATGAGTTAATTGTTTATGTCTTGGGCCAAGAAAATCAATTCTCAAATATAAGAAGCCTATTACCAAGGTAAAATATTTGCTTTGCTTGTGTATTTTCATGATACTTTTTTTATTCAAGAATGAATATATTGGAAAATTTTATGCATTTTCTCAAATATAAGAAGCCTAAACAACTTTTTTAATGAAGCTTGGAGAGATTGTCAAGCATTAACCGTATGTTCTCTTCCGTTGTTGACGTGATTGAAATTCTTAAAAAAGATCCTTTTCAAAAGCTTGAATCTTGTTACTTGTTGGATGCATTGCAATCTTTTAATTTTGCATTTTCACTTCATTTTGATGAAAAATATGCTGGCAATCGCACATGATTTGTCTCAATCTTTGCAAAGAAAAAATCAAGACATTGTAAATGCAATAGAATTGGTGAAATTTTCAAACAACAGTTGCAACTTATGTGAGATGAAGGATGGGATTCTTTATTAAATCAAGTGTCATCATTTTGTGAGCAAAATTATATTCAAGTTCCTAACATGGATGAAGATGCTCCTAAAAAATTCAATCAGCTCAAATCCAGCGATTGGTTGTATTCCGGCGATTGAATTGCCTGAAAAAAAAACGAGAAACGTGAACTAAGCCGGAGCTTCTCCGGCGAAGGCCCTTCGGCGTGAGAGTAAGTATTTGTTTAGAGAGAGAGATCAATATGATAGAGTTTAGGGTCAAAAAGATAACGTACCAAAATATGTAAATTATGGCTTGTATTTATAGGTAGAATAATGTAGAATCCTTGTGTAATTGGATTACTAAGAGATAAGATATGAATCCTAAGAGGATTATATCGGTTGAGGAGTCCTTGTTGGACCTGAATAGGTATAAGTGGTGGTTACAATCCTAGAGAGATTGTAACTGCTTAGTATCCTTATTTGATTAGGATTGCATAAGCTGTAACTCTGCACGAACGCTGTGATGCCCCCTTCCTCGTCATGCGTAGCCAGACCGGCTTACGTTGAGCCGGGAAAGAGATGAGAGATAAATAGAGAGCCAGTCATGATGACGTCATAGCCGAGGAAGCCTCCTCGTCCTCAAGGGAGACCATCTCGGCCTTGGAGGGAGGTTTCCTCGACACTTAAGTTGGGCCTTGCTCATATCTCCTGTTTAGGCCTTGGTCGGCCTAGGGAATGCCGAGGTGATTAAATACGAGGAAGCCCAAGTCTTCCCTCGTAGCTGAGACTTGATGGATTATGTTTATGACCCATTCCACTTTGGCCTTGCCCGGACAAGCCCATGTTCGTATCTCAGTTTATACTGTTCAGTGGCCCCCGACTTTCTAGCTCGGCTGTGACAAGGAGAAAGTGATCTTGTCCTCTACTTACGAGAATACGAACAGGCGTCACATGGCAATGTCGCTTCAATATCCGTGTCTTTCCATTAATCCGCCGGTTAGTGGTGTAATGATGAGGCGTGGTCCACTAGGTCTGACACCTCTTGGGAACCCACTAAGGCATTTAATGTTGAGGGCAATGACGGCGCCATACCCGTTTTGACCCATTTTGCTTCGGATCTGACCCATTTGAGAGGGTATAAAAACAAGGTTTCCCTTCAATTCCAATCTTTACCCTCTTTTGGCATTTGAGAGCGAAACATTTGAGATTCAAAACCCCATCGTGTTCTTGAGTTTGCATGCCCAGAATTCCAAAATCCTTTGATTTGCTTGTTCGATTTCAACAATCTTCAGAAACAGGTATAATTTCTTCTCCCTTTGTTATTTCTGCCTTTCATTTGTACTTTCTTGGGTTTAGTTGATTTTGATTCTGGAAACCGCCATTGTTGTCCTTTTTGAAGCTTTTCTTGAGTTTGTCTTGATACGATTCTTGAATTCCTTTCTGCCCCTTCATCCCATTTTAGCAATGACCCGTTCTTGGGAACATGACCCCCGTGTCATCCATGGCTACCACAAGGTAAACCTTAGGGTTTATCAAAGGGAGAGGGGGCCATGGATGTTGGTGACTCTGATGGAAATAGGGGAAATGTTGATGAGGTATGGATGTCCGAGGGAAGACCTCCGTTATCCGAACAAGATGAGAATTGACCGGGTTGATGCAATGTCCCAAAATATTGTGTTGTTCCATGGATGGGGCGAGATGATGGACCATATCATCTGTTGGGTTTCGAGGGTCCATGCGCAGCGAAATAATGCAAATAACTCGAATACCCAAAGCCCTAGAATCCGTTCTAGATGAATAATTAAGAAGTATGAATTAGGGTTACCAACCTTGAATGCCTTTGTCGTTGATATACGTAGTCTAACTCCAGATTGAAGAATTAGCAAGTCTTCAATGTACGATCCTTTGAATCACGAACAAATGATCTTGAGAAGCGAAGATCCTCTACGAGTATCCACGCGATGAACGAACCCTAGAACTCTTTCTAGGAGGATTGCTAGACCCCTTGATTGAAACCTTTTCAATCTATATGTATTATGGAATTGGTGAGATGTTTTTCAATTCACAATTGAAAGAACCTCTCTATTTTGTCTTTCTCAAAGCTCAAAAACGTGACTGGCTGCTAGGGTTGAAGAGGGATTCTATTTATACTCAATAAATATTATGCCCTATTAAAACCCTTGGGAAAAAACGGTTTCAGCATTCAGCGGACATGGGCGGTCGCCCATGTGTCCAGAGCTTAATCCCATCCTCCGAAAACCCATATAGGCGGTCGCTCATAAGGTCATGGGCGGTCGCCCATGTGTCCAGAGCTTAATCCCTTATTCGAAAACCAACATGGGCGGTCGCCCATAAGGACAAGGGCGGTCGCCCATCTAGACAGTCTCCAATGCCCAGTTTTCAAATAACATGGGCGGTCGCCCATAGCACCCTGGGCGGTCGCCCATAGCACCCTGGGCGGTCGCCCAACACACCAGAATCCATAATTTCATTTTTGACAATTCGTTCGTGCGTGTGACCCCATAGGACTATATTATGTTGGCAATGAGTTCGATCACATCGATCCTCATAAGACATGAGCGGACTCTAGCAAGCCATCATGTCTACCCAAATAATATAATATCAAGTTCGTTTTTCCTACATAGAACATATCACAATCCCATTGTCACACGATGTTATATTGAACATGAGTCATGGTCCACGTCAACTCATATTGTTCAATGCTTTCTCGTTATCAAGTAAATTGATTAATCGAATGACATTAATCATATTAATTCATTCGGGCATGGCCATGCACTACATCAATCTTACTCACGAGTGGCCAAGCAAACATCTCTCTTTACGAGGGACAAGTTTCCATCTTGACTTATCATTCTTCCCAACAAAAATCATATCATGCCAATAATAGCCCTTATTGTTGTCCGGTTAAAGACAACGTTAAACTATATCAAACATGATATTCATCGAGTGGAAGACGATGATAATCTCAGGTCAAAGGATATCAATGATATGACTATATGAGATTTATTTATGACATATGACCATGACATAAATCTCATAATGGGTCAAGTCCAAGACCTTGTTCTCTAACAAGTACCCATGAATCTAATGTGCATCTCCATGCATATAATCATCACATGATTATCCATTAGACTTCATACTAGTGCTTCATAAGTACTAGGGACACGATTATTATAACTAAACATGCAAACACATATAATAATCAAATAAACAATCGCATATATAAATGAACAATGACATTACATAAAGGTCTATCTCTATAGGCCTAGGGCACTAACACCTACAGTCTCCCACTTGCTCTAGGCCCAGTCACTCATGTATCTTATACCCATGGACCTAACATGACCATCATGTTTAGCTTGTGGCAAAGGCTTGGTGAGAGGGTCCGAAATATTGTCATCCGTTGGTACCTTGCATATCTTGACGTCCTCCCTTTCACGATTTCTCGTATGAGGTGAAAACGTCTCAAAATGTGTTTGGATCGCTGATGTGACCTTGGTTCTTTTGCTTGGGCAATAGCACCATTATTGTCACGTAACAGCTCTATCGGGTTAGTGATACTCGAACGACTTCTAAGTCACTAACGAACTTCTTGATCCAAACCGCCTCCTTAGCCGCATCCGATGCCGCTATGTATTCGGCTTCGTTGTAGAATCAGCAACGGTGCTTTGCTTGGAACTCTTCCAACAAACGGCACCTCCATTTAGCATAAACACAAAACCAGCATCGCGATCTATAGTCATCTTTGTCGGTTTGGAAGCTTGCATCCGTGTAATCCTTTACAAACTGCATCATCTTCCATTCCTCCAAATACCAAGAATACATCCTTAGTCCTTCTCAAGTACTTAAGGATATTCTTGATAGCTATCCAATGGTTCTCACCAGATCGATCGGTATCTACTCGTTGCGCTTAGAGCATACGAGACATCGGGTCTAGTACACAACATGGCATACATGATAGATCCAATTGCCGAAGCATATGGAATATCATTCATCCTCTTTCGCTCATCATTTGTCTTAGGACAATGAGTCTTGCTAAGAGTAATGCCATGTCCCATTGGCAAGTTCCCTCTCTTAGAATTTTCCATGCGGAATCTTCTAAGGACCTTGTCAATATACGTACTTTGACTCAAACCAATCATCCTTCTTGATCTATCTCTATAGATCTTGATACCAAGGATATAAGCCTCTTCACCCATATCTTTCATTGAAAAACATTTTCCTAACCAAGACTTAACAGTCTCAAGTGCAGGAACATTGTTTCCAATGAGCAAGATGTCATCGACATATAGCACCAGAAATAGGACTATACTCCCACTTATTTTCTTGTATACACAAGGCTCATCTTCGTTTTTGATGAAGCCAAACTCTTTGACTGATTCATCAAAACGTAGATTCCGGCTTTCCGGGAAGCTTGCTTCAATCCATAAATGGATCTCTGCAACTTACACACTTTGTTAGAATTCTTTGGATCGACAAATCCTTCAGGCTGTATCATGTATACATCCTCAAGTAGGTTTCCGTTAAGAAACGCTGTTTTGACGTCCATTTGCCATATCTCATAGTCGTAATATGCGGCTATGGCAATTAGGATTCTAATAGACTTAAGCATTGCTACGGGCGAAAAGGTTTCATCATAGTCAACACCATGAATCTGCCTATACCCCTTAGCAACTAGCCTAGCCTTATAAGTATGTACCTTCCCATCCATGTCAGTTTTCTTTTTGAAAACCCACTTGCACCCTATGGTTTTTACACCTTCGGGTGGATCAATCAAGTTCCAAACTTGATTATCGTACATGGATTTGATCTCGGATTCCATGGCTCCCAGCCACTTGTCCGAATCAGGAGTGGACATCGCCTCTTGATAGGAAGTAGGTTCATCATTCTCAATGATTTCTACTTCATTACTTTCCGTCATGAGAAATCCATATCTCTCAGGTTCGGATCGTATCCTATCCGATCTGCGAAGAACTTGTGTATCTTGAACCGGTTCCACAACAGCTTGTGAACTTGGTTCCGTCTCTACTATCGGTTCCTTGTCATTTTCGGGTTCTTGAATTTCTTCAAGATCAATTTTACTCCCACTAGTTTCTTTAGAGAGAAACTCTTTCTCTAGAAAGACACCATTTCGAGCAACAAACACTTTGTTCTCGGATTGGTTGTAAAATAGATATCCTTTCGTTTCCTTAGGATAACCAACGAAAATGCATTTATCAGATTTAGGTGCAAGTTTATGTTCAAAAACTAATTTCTTTACATAAGCCTCACAACCCCAAATCTTCATGAAAGATAAGCTAGGCTTTCTTCCATACCACATCTCATGTGGGGTTTTAGGAGCCGATTTAGTAGGGACCTTATTAAGCGTGAAAGCAGCTGTTTCCAGTGCATGTCCCCAAAAAGAAATAGGAAGGTTAACTTGACTCATCATCGATCGAACCATATCTAATAGAGTTCGATTTCTCCTCTCGGATACACCATTCCATTGTGGTGTTCCGGGTGGAGTAAGTTCTGAAACAATTCCACAACTTTTCAGATGATCGTCAAATTCTTGGCTTAAGTATTCACCACCTCGATCGGATCGAATGGTTTTAATAGTTTTGCCAAGTTGATTTTGTACCTCATTTTGAAATATTCTGAATATCTCAAATGCTTCACTTTTGTACTTCATCAGATAGACATAGCCATATCTGGAGAAGTCATCAGTGAACGTTATGAAGTACCGAAATCCTCCCCTAGCAATGCTATTCATTGGTCCACACACATCAGTATGTATGAGAGCCAATAAATCACTAGCCCTTTCACTACTCTTAGTAAAAGGAGCTTTAGTCATCTTGCCCAATAAACAAGACTCGCAAACATCATATGATTCATAATCATATGAGTCTAAATATCCATCTTTATGGAGTTTAGATACGCGTTTCTCGTTTATGCGACCAAGACGGCAATGCCATTTGTATGTGTTGTTCACATCATTTGGTTTAGATTTCCTACTAACATGATAAACATTCTCAACATTATTCTCAACATCCAAGACATAAAGGCCATTAAAAGAATGAGCAACACAATAAAGCATGTCATTCAAATAAATTGAAAATTTCTTATTCGCAATAAGAAAATTGTAACCCTCATTGTCTAAACATGAAATAGAAATAATGTTTCTGCTCAAATCCGGAACATAATAACAGTTATTTAAAACTAAAATTAATCCGCTAGGTAAAGTGACTTCGTAAGTCCCTACGGCCAATGCAGCAACTCTTGCTCCATTTCCAACCCGCAGATCTACTTCACCCTCTTTGAGCAACCTTCTATTCTTAAGTCCCTGCACATTTAGACAAATGTGAGATCCACATCCGGTATCTAATACCCAAGAACTAGAAGTAGAAAGTAGAACATCTAGCATATAGATACCTGAAGTCGTGGCAATCACATTGCCCTTCTTCTTCAGCCCTTCCTGATAAGCTTTGCAGTTACGCTTCCAATGCCCAGTTTCATTGCAATGGTAGCATACCGCATCCTTTTGGGATTTGGGTTTAGGCTTCTCAGCAACGGCAACCTTTGCCTCTGGTTTAGCAACTTTTGCTTTACCCTTGTTTTTTAATCCCTTTCCTTTATTCACCATCAACACTTGATTGGTTTTCTTGGTAATATTGTTCTCCGCATTCTTTAGCATCCCATGCAATTCAGACAGAGATTTATTCATCCCATTCATGTTATAATTCGTAACGAACCGATTATAACTTTCGGGGAGTGAATGCAATATCATATCCGTAGCGACTCTAACTCGGATAGGATACCCAGGAAGCCTCTCAAGATGTTCGAGGTGACCCTTCATTTTCAACACATGAGGCCCAACAGTTGTCCTTCAATCATCTTGCATGAATGAAGAGCCTTCATAGTGTCAAACCTTTCCCGACGTGCTTGCAAATCGGAACATTTCCTTTAAATGATTTCCCAAATCATAAGCTTCCATGTGTACAAGGTCCTTCAAGGGCCTTACACATAGTAGCCAACATCGTGCAACCAACATCTATAGAATCATCCACATGTTTCTTATGTTGGTCCCTTTCAGCTTTAGATGCATTAGCAGCAGGCTCGGGTGGAATGGGTCCATCGAGAATGTACAACTTCCTTTCTTGTTTGAGAACAATTCTCAAACAGCGGATCCAATCCACATAGTTGTTGCCATTCTCTTCTAACTTGTCCTTCTCAAGGACTGATCTCAGTGACAAATTCTGATTAGTGTTAGTAGCCATTGATCTACAAAGATATGCAACAAGATATAAACATATATGAGCACCAATTTCATTTAAGAGATTAAATAATGTATTTCACAAATACTCCCACTAAATTATATAACCTTCATATACAAACATGCATAATATAATTTAATAGGCTAAGACCCAACTTTAATTTAATTTCAAGTCGGCTATGGCACGACTGCTCAAAATTAAACTAAAAAGGTAGATAACATTTATCAATCATATCAACATATGATTCTTAGATCTTTTATGAGATTATAGACATCATATGTCACATGTTTCAATTTCATCTTATGCCTTAGGCCCAAAACTGTTTTGATAGCCTTATTGAGTTCAACCATTTTAAACGTATAGCAATCACTATTTGCTCATCTTGATCATACAAAGATAGAATTAATGTACCTCGCTATGGCGAGCCTACATAAAACTACCCGTGTACTCACAAGTGTTTAAAGTGGGTAGCATAAACAAACTCAAAATTTCAAAGAAGGTTCAATTTTTCATGTTTATCAATTAACATGGCAAGGTTGATTCATGAAAAACTATATGAGCATAATTATGAACATGGAATGATACAATGCAAATCACATTTGGTCAGTAATTACTAGTACGCAGCCACGTGCTCCAAGGTTATCCCACACTTCCATCGAAGTGCCTGTGGGGAAGGTTTTGGTGTCCAGCCCATATACCAAGTAATACTTCACAAATATCCTAGATTAATCACATTAATCATATAAATGAAATTGACATCCCATAACCTAGATTAATCATATTAATCACATATTTCAATTTCATAATCATGGTATATCACTATATACAATTACTTCACAAGTAATACTCATACAATTTCACATTCCAAATCATATTTATCATGAAAATTCATATAATCACATTACACAATAATCATGATTATCTAACTAAACATCATGAACGGGGCTCTGATACCACTGTTGGGTTTCGAGGGTCCATGCGCAGCGGAATAATGCAAATAACTCGAATACCCAAAGCCCTAGAATCCGTTCTAGATGAATAATTAAGAAGTATGAATTAGGGTTACCAACCTTGAATGCCTTTGTCGTTGATATACGTAGTCTAACTCCAGATTGAAGAATTAGCAAGTCTTCAATGTACGATCCTTTGAATCACGAACAAATGATCTTGAGAAGCGAAGATCCTCTACGAGTATCCACGCGATGAACGAACCCTAGAACTCTTTCTAGGAGGATTGCTAGACCCCTTGATTGAAACCTTTTCAATCTATATGTATTATGGAATTGGTGAGATGTTTTTCAATTCACAATTGAAAGAACCTCTCTATTTTGTCTTTCTCAAAGCTCAAAAACGTGACTAGCTGCTAGGGTTGAAGAGGGATTCTATCTATACTCAATAAATATTATGCCCTATTATCATCCTTTTCTACCTGACGTCGGACCATCATAGCCGTCCTCGTTTGATGGGTAAGGCTCCCTCCTCGGCCTTATTATAAATGACGAGGAGGGGAAATCTTCCTCTTCCCCGTCTTGATGCCTTGGAAGATTTTGTTGACTTGTTTTCCTTGGTTTTATGCAGATATGACGGGAAGAGGAAGTGAAGGGATGAGGGAGAGCAGGCCGAGGTAGATTCGACCGAGGTAGGGCTTACAATCCCAGGCCAAGGCCAGTTAAGGTCGGGGAACCAATGCTGGAGGTGTTATACTCCAAATACGGGGTACCGAGGGAGGAGTACAAACTAAGTTATTGCGGTCATCCAATCTTCGAAGATGAGAGAGAGAGCCCCCTGTTCTATTACAGCCTGAACCAGGTCCATTTCTATTTCAAACAATTCCAGCAGGGACTTCATCTTCTCTTGGATCCCTTTATAAATGAGTTCTTAGGAGATATGCAAGTCATCCCGGCCATGCTAGGAGCCAACGGTGTTAGGGTCCTCGTAGGCTTCATCGTCTTGTGTTGTAGTTTAGGGTTTGAGCCTACCCAATCTGCCTTCCACCACTTCTTCTCTGTAAGATACATCGAGGAGACCAAGCTCATAGTGATAAGGAGCGATTCTAAGAAGCCAAAGATCATCCTTCTCATGTCTAGCAAAGTATCTGGTTGGGATAACCACGTAATTAGAGTGGAGAGCCGACAAGGATGGGAGTTCTCTTCTCCTTCTCGTGATCCTGCGGTGCCCAAGGCGGTGTTACGAGCTGAATGGTCCGATGCCTTGATAGCTCGACTTACGGAGTTTGCCAGGGTAGGTCTCCTTGATTGGTCGGCCTTGGAGACGGATGATCAATACTATATCCAAGCCGGTATAATGCCAGGACCGAGGGATGGCCTGGAGCCTCTCGTCCCCATCTCTAGAGGGTCCATCTCGGTCTGGTCTTCCATGCTGACTGTGGTCGTTGCAAACTTGATCCCCAGGATCAATGCCTTAGAGAAGAGGATGTCGTAGGCTGTAATGATTCATCCTTGTCTTTATTACTTGTGAAAATTTTTCTTGTTGTTTCATTTATGTCGTAATATAATATTTCTTCCTCATACATGCAGACTTGACCGCTGAATAGGAAGCTGAGATGGCCTCCAAGAATGTAGATCCTCGGGAATTGATTAAGGCCAATAGACGGGCGGCCAAATCCTCGGCTATCGAACAGAGGAAGGATGACGCCACTCATCGTCAAGTCATCCTGTCAACCAAAGAGGCAGACGCCATCCCCGTCAAGCCGGCCAGGGAGGTCGTTAACGAGGAGGCCTCAGGGAGCCAAGAAAAGCAAATATCCGGGGGGCATAGCCCCCAACTTCCAACTATTGAAATCGAGAAGCCAACTGATATACCGGCTGCCGAGGAGATGGACCTCGTCAATAGGTCCTCGAGCCAGAAGAGGCCTCATTCTGGTTCTGCTGAGGAGGAACCTCCTTCCAAGAGAGCTGCTGATGCTTCCTCTCCTCCACTGCTCACTCCTCATACCGTCAAAACTTATCCTGAGGTCGAACAGCTAGCTCGGCAACTCATTGCCTCGCCCCAACCCCTTAGAGGCCTCAATGTACTAGCCAGGGAGGGCCCCCATGTCAGGCTGGGTCGAGTAGTTGTCCACAGGGCCATGGACGAGGAGCTTCTTCAGAACTTGCTCCAGAACAAGCCGAGCAAGGAAAATACGGCCAACGGAAAAGGCCTGTTGATATCCGAGGTATATCCTCGTACTTTCCCTCTCGAACTTTATACTTTGTATTTTTGGCTGATGGTTGTAGTTTTTATGTTGTAGCTTGCTACCATGGTCGCCTACGAGAACATTCATAATAAGGTCGTGGACGAGCAAACGACCAAACTTAAGGCAAGGATCAGTCAGAGGGAGGCCAATGTCACCGCTGCTGCTAGCTCGTTGAAGGCGAGGGAAGCTGAGCTGGAGGTTGAGAAGGTGGCCAAGGCAAAGGCCGAGGAGGCGGAGAAGAGGTCCGAGGAGGCCAGGGTGCAAGCCGAGGAAGCCATCAGGCTAAAAGATGCTAAGAACGCTGAGCTGGAAAAGCTCCAAGCCGAGATGACGAAGAGAGCCGAGGGGCTGAGGCCAAATGTCTAGAGCTGGAGGCCATCATTCCCTCCAAGGAAAAGGAGGCAATTGCTCAGTTCAAGGATAGCTTGGCCTTCACTAATGTCGTCAATGACAAAATAGCCACCATGCTTATGGACGGCTACATGCAGCTTGCCCGGCGTCTCATGGTTGACACCTCCCATGGCCTGGACCTTTCCTCAATTGCTCCGCTGGTCTATCAGGACGGGTATGATGAAGTAGCTCGGTCTCTTCACTACCCTATCCCTTATTCTGAATATAATTTAGAGGTGATAGCTTGGGTTCCTCCGTCCGTTGATCCTGATAATCTTAACGCTTTAATCGAAAGGATCGAGGACGAGATGGAAGTGGATGTTGAGGGGACTACTGCCGAGGAGCTAATTAAGGAGGAGGCTCAAGTCACTACTCAAACTCAGCATGTCACCATTTCAACTGTTGATGTCAAGAAGGAGGCCTTCCTCGAAGATCCCTTCGCCGACGAGCAGACTTAGGAATTTTTCTGTTTTTTTTTATGTAATAGATTAGGGCCTTTTGTAATATCTCCCTTGAATATTAATGACAATTGTTCTCTTCCAATTCACATCGTCTTTGACTTTATGCTTTGATATATGAACTGTTTGTTTGAATGTCTGTTTGTGATTTTTGCACAAGTACAAGCCTGTTTTTGGGGAAGCAGAGGAAGGGTTCCTCGTACTTCACTTTTTATCTAACACGAGGATGCTATCTCGGTCTTAGATGCTTGGAAATTTTGCCTCAAGTCATTAGGCCGAGGAGGAGTTCCTCGGTCTTGACTGTTGGATGTTTTCTTCTTTTTCATCTCCCTATGCCGAGGAAGATGACTCGTACATAGGTCTAGGATGGTTTTGCCTGTAGTCGTTAGAACGAGGTGATTCCTCGGCAAGATGTTAGGCTTGCCCTTTTTTTCATCTCCTTATGCCGAGGAAGGTGACTAGTGCATAGGTTTTAGATGTTTGCCAGTTAGTCATTTATGCCGAGGTCGGCTAGACGTTTGGCTTGTCCTTTGAAGGCCGAGGATAGGATCCTCGTCTTCCAGTGTTGTCTTGGTAGTAGGTAGTTGCTTTGCATGTTGAAGAAGTAAATTCCATAAACTGAACTGATTACCTCATACTGCAATCATACCTTACTGAAAAAGTAAATGACTAACGAATACTTATCTATTACATAAAAATAAACTAGAACTAATGATAGTACTTTCTCAGGTTGTCAGAATGCCACGAATGCTTGAGCTATTTCCCTTCCTTAGTCTTTAATCTGTAGGTCCCTTCTCGAATGACTTGTGTTATGATGTAGGGACCTTCCCAGTTTGGGGAGAGCTTGTTCTGTTCAGCCTTCCGGCTGGTAGCTTCAATCTTTCTATGTACCCAATTACCTACTTGGAATACTCTTCTGTTGACCCTCTTGTCATGATACGCCTTGGTCCTTTGCTTGTAATTCACCATTCTCAACTAAGCAGCTAGTCATTTCTCATCCACAAGGTCTAGGTCTAGGAACCTATTGACCCTGTTGACTTTCTCATTGTAGTTGGAATTTCTTACAGTAGGGATATCCATTTCAGCCGGTGCCATAGCCTCAGAAACGAAGGTTAATGAAAATGGGGTTTCCCCGGTTGGCCCCCGGGTGGTTGTGCGAATAGCCCATAAGGCTAGGGGAAGTTCGTCCAACGATCTACCATCACTTCCTTCCAGGTTCTTAGTAAGGGCTGTAAGTACCAACTTGTTGGCTGTTTCGCTTGTCCGTTTCCTTTAGGTCTACTCACAGATGACTTGATGTGACAAACTCCAACTCTGCTCAACTCCGCTGTGAATGCCATCGACAACTGAAGACCATGATCTGAAATGATAGTGTGTGGAACCCCAAAGCGACACCTGATGTGGTCATGGACAAAGTTGACTGCGTTTTCCTCAGTTATCTTGGCCAATGCTTTTGCTTCAATCCACTTTGAAAAGTAGTCGACTGCTACTATTACATACTTGCAATTACCTCGGGCGGGAGGGAAGGGTCCGACGATGTCAATCCCCCACATATCAAATGGCCATGTAGGTATTACAAGAGTTTGCTCAACTGCTGGGAGTCTAGAAATGTCAGAGTACCTCTGGCACTTGTCACAGTTTATAATACATCCTCCCTCAGGTTGGGCCAATAGTAACCTAGCAGGATGATTTTATCGGCTAAGGTTCTGGCCCCCGGGTGTTCGCCGCAAACGCCTTCATGGACTTCAGCTAGGAGATTCTCGATTTACTTGGGATAGACACACCTCAGCAGGGGCTTAGTGAAGGATCGTCTGTAGAGGACTCCATTCATCACAACGAACCTTGGTGATCTCTTCTTGATAAGCTTAGCTTGCGTTTCATCTTCTGGAGTTGGCTCTTCTCGATGTAGTCCATGTAGTCATCTATCCAACACCTCTCCTCTCCATCTAGGAGCATTACTTGTAGTCTTTCATATGCGGGTTCTTCAGCAAAAACTACGTATGGATTGGAGTTGGACTCATTCACCTCCATAGTCGCTAGTTTAGATAGAACATCCACAATTTGGTTGTCTTCCCTGCCTATCTGATTGATCTCGAAAAATTCCAGCTTCTTCATCATGTCTACGACTAGGTCTCTATACTTGGTAAGCACGGGATTTTGGGTGTTATACTCTCCCTTTACTTGTTTGAAAACAAGTTGGGAGTCACAGAAAGCCGCTACTTTAGTTGCTCCATATAAGGAAGCCAACTCGATACCAAATATTAGAGCCTCGTATTCAGCTTGGTTGTTGGAGGCAGGGAACTTGAATCTGATGATATCCTGGATGGTATGCTCTCCTTCAGGACTTGCTAGTACCACTCCAGCTCCGCTTCTCTCCTTTGTGGCTGAGCCATCAGTGTATAGGACCCAACAGTTGGATGGGAGCCGATGGTTGACCCTTCTTCCTCCGGTGTGTTATACTTACGGGAGGTGGGGACGTGTTCACCCATGAAGGCAGTTTCGACCATGAAATCAACCAGAGGCTGTGCCAGGAGGGTCTTCCTTGGTTGTTAAGTGATATCAAACTCTGTAAGAGCGATAGACCAATTGAGGAGACGTCCAGAGCTATCCAACTTGTGTAGGATTTTCTTCAATGGTTCATTGGTATACACCGTGATAGGATGTGCAGAAAAGTAGGCACGTAGTTTCCTTGATGCAATAACAAGAGCGTACGCTATCTTTTCCGCATTAAAGTATCTACTCTCCACGTCTGACAATGCCTTGGAGACATAGTAGACTGGTTTCTGAGTGCCTTCATCATTTCGGACTAGTACCGCTGCAACTGCGTGGTCCGTGGCAGCTAGGAAGACATATAGCATCTCGCCAGTAATTGGACTACTCAACAAGGCAGGGAAACTCAAGTACTCCTTCAACTGGAGGAATGCTTCAGTACATTCGGGAGTCCAGGAGAAGCTCTTAGCCCCCTTCTAGACCTTGAAGAAAGGCAGTAATTTTTCGGTGGATTTGGCAATGAATCTCCCAAGAGCCGCTATTCTTCCATTCAATATCTGAACCTCCTTGATGTTGGTAGGTTCCTTCATGTCAATAGGGCTTTAATTTTTTCAGGGTTCGCCTCTATTTCCCTTTGAAATACCATGAAGCCTAGGAACTTTCCAGCTGTTACCCCGAACACACATTTACTTGGGTTTAGCTTCATGTTGTTGGCTCGGAGATTGTTAATGGTTTCCTCCAGGTCAAGGGCGTGACTGCCCTCCTTGGTCTTTATGACCATGTAATCAATGTAGGCCTCCATGTTATGACCTATTTGTTCTCCAAACACTTCATTCACCATGCATTGGTACGTAGCACCCGCATTCTTAAGCCCAAAGGGCATCATGATGTAACAATAATTTCCTCCCGATGTCTGGAAGGCTGTCTTCTTAATGTCCTCTTCCGCCATTTTTATCTGATGATAGCCTGAATAGGCATCTAGGAAACTGAGAGTTCGGTGTCCAGCTATGGAGTCTACTAACTTATCAATTCTGGGAAGAGGATAACTGTCCTTCGGGCAGGCTTTATTGAGATCGGTGAAATCTACGCACATTCGCCACTTCCCATTTTGCTTTTTCACCATTACCACGTTGGCCAATCAAATGGGGTATTTCACTTTTCGTATGATTTCGGCGCTAAGTAACTTTTGCACCTCTTCCTTGATGGCCTCCTCCTTGTCATTTGTAAATATCCTCCTAGTCTACTTGATAGTTTTAGCAGAAGGATCAACTTCCAGACGATGGAGAGCCACTTCTTCATTGATTCCTCTCATGTCCTCAACTCTCCAGGCAAAGATATCTAGACTTTTTTTTCACGAGGGAGATAATTTCTTCCCTTTCTTCTTGGGAGAGCTAGCCCCCGAGCTTGATTTTTTGCTCAGGGTAGTCAGGGTTGATGACCACCTCTTCCAATTCATCCACATGCTCCATTTCTGGACCGTCTCGAAATTCCAAGGATTCGATGATGATTTCTCTAAGTCTTCTACCCTCATTATCATTTACGTTAAGGCCCTCCTCTTCCATCAGTTTGTCTACGTCGGGCAAATCAATAATTCTCAAGTCAAGGTTAGGGTTGGTCCCCGAGTTCTGGCCGCTGACGAGAACATGATCTATCTCCGGGATGGACGGAACTATATCATTGTCCTCTTCAATTTCTAGGACCATGGGTTCCTTTTCTGGTACTTCGATGATCAAGCTCATTCTGGAACTGGTGTGGGTAGTTTTTATAGACTTAGATATTTTCATGTTGTCTATCAATCTCCACCCTTTTAGATATTTTTTGGCTCCTCACGACATGCTCCAAGAAGTCCTTGGCAGTCGCCCTCACGCATCCAATTCCAGCACGAGTAGGAAATTTGACTCGTTGGTGAGGAAGGGAAGCGACCAACTCAAGTTTTGCTTGACTTGGAATGACTAGAATAGCATGGTAGTCACTTGTAGATCCATGACTACGAAAGTGATTGTGGCTACGGTTCGGAAGGGATGTTCACCAACTTCCAGTTGTAAATCAACAGTTCCCTTGGCACCGACTTTATGGTTGGTGAAACCTTCTAGTCTTCCGTGGTAAGGTTCCATGATGGTATCTTTCAAGCCCATCATCTGGAAGGCGGAGTAGTACAAAATATCTCGAGAGGCCCCCATGTCAATGAGGAGTCTCTCGGATTCACAATTGTCAATTCTTCCCTTTAACACCAAGGGTTGTTCGTGAGCTGCACGGCTTCTAGCCAATTCATTGGGAGAGAAACTGATGACCTCCTCTGCCTTGTGAACCCAAGCAGGGACATGATAGACCTTGCTCAATTCATGAATTTGTTCCCTCAACTTTCTGGTGGAGACTGTCTCTTCTCGAATTACATGCAATTTGGCTCTAGGAGGTCTTTGCTCCGTGTCCTCGCTCTTATCATCGTCTTCTTCATTGTCTTCCTTCCTTTTACGCTTTCCATCTTTCTTCATGACATAGCGATCAAGCTTGCCTTCGTCAACCCACCTTTGGATCATTTGTTTCAAGGAAATACAGTTTTTAGTGAAATGACCATGGTCCTTGTGGAAATCACAGTATTTGGATGGGTCACGAGGAAACTTCGGTTTGTCATTGAGTGGACGAGGAGGTGGAAGGTTTACCATCTGCATGATTTTTGTGATCAGCTTGGTGAGGGGGTGAAGATCTCAGCCTTTTCAGTGCCCCTTGTTCTACTCTTTCCTTTAAAGCCATTTCCGTTGGAAGCATGGTGAGTCCCAGCTGCTTTCAGTTCTGTCTTATCAGATCTTTTCTTGCTTTTTTCCTCCGCCATGGCAATTGCATAAGCCACATTGTATAAGTCAACCTTGGATTTTGGCTCTCTAGCAGAGAGTTCATATATGAGTGGTCTGGATCTCAATCCGGAGTTGAAACAAACAATCACCTCTCTGTTAGTGAGGCTTTCCTCTACTTGATCCGCCATGGCTCGAAATCTGTTGTAGTAGCTTAACGTGGTCTCATTCTTTCCTTGCTCGATGTTGGCAAGGTCAGTTAACCTCTTTTTCCTCCTACCTTTCGTGGCAAAGTGATCTAGGAACATCCTCCTCATGCCCTCCAGCTATCGATGCTTCCCTTTTTGAGCTCACATAACCAGGTCAAGGCTGTTTCGGAGAAGGTACTGGCAAAGGCTTTACAGCGAATGTCATCGGCTTTAGTGAGGAGGGCCATAGTAGACTCAAAACTTTGTACATGGTCTCGTGCGTCAGTGGTTCCTCCATACTTGTCAAAACTCGAGACCTTAAAGGCAGGGTTTGGTGGTACATCATTTATTCTCTGAGAGAAGGGACGAGTTGCACTAGTATCATCTTCTTCCTCATCCTTCTTCCCCATCTCCATATCGTCAATTCTCTTTTTCAAGAGCAATAATTCTCTAGCGTCAATCCCATTTTGAGTGCTGAAATGAGAGCTATGTTGGGAGCTCCCGTGGGAACTTTGGTGGGACCTTTCTCTTGGGTGACCATTCACCCTACTGTTCTCCTCATCATCTCGGTGGTTTTCTCCTCGCCTAGAGGGTGTTTTGTCCTTCCATAGCTCCATTTATTGGTGGCCGAGGATCATTGTGTACGGACGAGGACTCCTTGGCCTTGTATGATTTCTGGGACGAGGTGAGTTATGCCGAGGATGATTGATACGCCGAGGGGAACTGTTACGATGAGGAAGGGAGAAACGCCTAGCCTGACTGAGCCTTGCTCGCAAGTTGGCTGAGTTAACTTCCTGCTCCCTTGAATTCAAGTGGCTTCTCAGGTCTACCACATTCCTCTCGTTATCACGATTATTCGATCGAGGATGAGGAGGAGCATCTCAGAGGTTTTGCTTAGGTGGTACAGCAGTCTCACGAGGAGGGGGGTCTTGGCCACGAGGAGGGCTCCTCTGACTACCTCGCCTATCACCCTGAGTTTCCCTTCCACGAGAGTTTCCTGACCTCGAAGGCCTGATGAACTCGTCCATTGAATCCTCGGGATCCAATTGCAACAAAGCATTTTGAGTTTCATAGATTCGCTGCAAAGTCTCCATTTGCTGGTGCAAGAGTGTACGTCGGTCAACGGGCTGGGTGTTCTCAGCTCGTCCTGCGTCAGCATTCCTCGTCGTCTGCTTGCTCGTTGCTCACCTTCCTCATGGACGACGAGGACGAGGAGGGTTATTCCCAGCTACCTTGGCAGTTGGCTGAGTTCGAGATCAGAGAGTCATGCCGAGGGGAGGTGGACCTTCGATCTGAGGTGGAGGAGGAAGCACGTCATTATTGGTGGGAGGGATGTCTACCATGTGAGTTCGCTCCTCCTTGTTAGTAACACTTGCAAGATTTTCGTCCTCCATTGGTATCAAAATTGTAAATATAGCAGAATTCTTATCAAAGCCCAAACAGAGTTGCAAACGGCCCAAATTTCTAAAGGAACAATTTTCCAGCAAATTACGATTTTGATGGAACAGATTTTTCCGGCTAATCAACAAATTATTTCCGGCCAAAACAACTTTCTTAATTGATGAAATTTCCAGGCGCAAGCGATTTCAATGAGACACCGTAGAATCCGGCGAAAACAGAACATATTAAAAAACGGACAGTGCTTTTTTCGGCCAAAATAAGAATTATTCGGCAGAAAAAAGGCTCAAGCGAATGGATTTTCAAGCTATTCAATGGGTCTTTGAATCGATTTCCGGCAATGGAATCAAACTGATGCTGCCAAAAAGATTCAATCAGCCCAAATCCAGCGGTCGGTTGTACTCCGGCGATTGAATAGCCTGAAAAAGAAACAAGAAATGTGAACTAAGCCGGGGCTTCTCAGGCGAAGGCCCTCCGGCGTGAGAGTAAGTATTTGTATAGAGAGAGAGATCAATTTGACAGAGTTTAGGGTCAAAAAGATAACGTACCAAAATATGTAAATTATGGCTTGTGTTTATAGGTAGAATAATGTAGAATCCTTGTATAATTGGATTACTAAGAGATAAGATATGAATCCTAAGAGGATTATATCTATTGAGTAGTCCTTGTTGGACCTGAATAGGTATAAGTGGTGGTTACAATCCTAGAGAGATTATAACTGCTTAGTATCCTTATTTGATTAGGATTGCATAAGCTGTAACTCTGCACGAACGATGTGATGCCCCCTTCCTCGTCATACGTAGCCTGACCGGCTTACGTTGAGTTGGGAAAGAGATGAGAGATAAATAGAGAGCCAGTCATGATGATGTCATAGCCGAGGAAGCCTCCTTGTACTCAAGGGAGACCATCTCGGCCTTGGAGGGAGGTTTCCTCGGCACTTAAGTTGGGTCTTGCTCATTTCTCCTGTTTAGGCCTTGGTCGGCCTAGGGAATGCCGAGGTGATTAAATACGAAGAAGCCCAAGTCTTCCCTCGTAGCTGAGACTTGATGAATTATGTTTATGGTCCAATCCACTTGAGCCTTGCCCGAACAAGCTCATGTTCGTATCTCGGTTTATACTGTTCAGATAATATATTTATTCTTCATGGGAGATCACACCGAAATATTGAAAAATGACATTTATGCATCATTTTAGTGTTGAAGTATTCTACCGGGTATTAGATATGCAACTTCAAGAGCTCAATGATCGTTTTAATGAAACACATACGGATTTTTTTTGTTACCCAGGTTCCCAGTTTCGCCGGACTAATCCTGGACCACCAGGTACCGGCCCCTCATTATATTGGCGGAGGTAAATCGTGGGATGTGCCATATGCAGCCAGGGTGGCAGCACCCCTTATACTCCAGAGCCCAAAGGGAGCCCTCCTACAAGGCATTTACATCACTCTTACATCACCAATTGGCTGCTCCAGCTGCTCCTGCCAAAGAGACATTTGCATCACTCTTACAACACCAATTGACTGCTCCAGCTGCTCCTGCCAAGATTCGAACTCCCCATACTGAGGATACAAGCCCAGCAATGCTGCTTCCTTAACTGCACGGATGTGCCCCGGGGGCTCCTAAGGACCCTGAAACCAAGGTAGGAATTAAAGCCCAAAGAATCCCCTTGGGGGGACTCGAACTGGTGACCTCCCCTTCGAAAAGCCACCATGATACCACTAGGCCAAGGCCCATTAGGTGAAACACATACGTATTTTTATTTTTTTTTGATACCCAGGTTCCCAGCTTCGCCGGACTAATTCTGGACCACCAGGTACCGGCCCCACAGTATGCTGGCGGAGGTAAATCGCGGGATGTACCCTATGCAGCCAGGGTGGCAGCACCCCTTATATTCCAGAGCCCCAAGGGAGCCCTCCTACAAGGCATTTACATCACTCTTACATCACTAAATGGCTGCTCACGCTGCTTCTGCCAAAGGCATTTACATCACTCTTACAACACCAAATGGCTGCTCCAGCTTTGCATCTGTCAAGATTTGAACTCCCCACACTGAGGATACAAGCCCAGCAATGCCGCTTCCTTAACTGCACGGGTGTGCCACGGGGGGCTCCTAAGGACCCTGAAACCAAGGTAGGAAATTAAGCCCCAAAAATCCCCTTGGGGGACTCGAACCGGCGACCTCACCTTCGGGAAGTCACCATTGCACGCACTGATTTGCTTATATGTATGGTGGCTTTAGACCCATCTCATTCATTTTCCCAATTTGATAAAGAAAAATTTGATTCGTCTTGGTATACTAAAGACTTTTCGGAGGTTGAGCTTTCCCATCTTTAACAATCAACTTGAGCTATATATTCTTGATATGAAGTCAAGTGATCAATTTTTAGAACTAAAGGGAGTTAGTGAACTTGAAGAGAAGATGGTTGTTACTATAAAAAATGAAATCTACCAACTAGTTTACAGGCTTGTTATTTTGACATTAATTCTTCCAGTTGCAACGGCCTCGGTTGAAAGAGTGTTTTCTCCTATAAATCTCGTGAAAACTTTTTCGCGCAATACAATGGGAGATAAGTGGTTATCGGATTGTCTAATCGCTTATGCTATGTTGAGAAGGAAATAGTGATTTGATTGGTGTTATGAGTATAAAAGTAAAGTATGAGAGAGAATTAGTGGGTGGAATAGTAAAGATTCTTTACCATTTTAGGAAGTGTGAAGTTTGTAATGGGACGCCCAATGAGGAAAGTGTGCAGGTTGTAGCGGGACAGAGGGAGTATGTATTATTTTAATTTGAGTTGGTCTGTTGAAAAACGCGTTTCTCCATATCTGTATGGAGAAACGGGATTTTTAATATATTCAAAAACCGGCAACCATTTCAATTAAACCGGTTCTATTATCCAAAAACCTACAAAAACCTAGATAAATTCAATATTTGCGTATATACACACATAGACACACTACAACGATCACAGCAAATGGAGACGAAAGGTGACAGCTTCAATCAAAATGAATATCAAGAAACAATACGTAAATCGATATTGATTAAATCAGGTAATATGAACCAAATCAACAACTACCGTTTTTAATTTTAATCAACGTTTATTGTAATAAGGTCGATTGTTATTGTACATTTCAGAGATTGATCTACGTAATTTTGGATCTATCCATCAATAGTATAAATGGAAGCTCAATTACATGACGTATATTCGAAATATCACAAATCGATATTCTCCTGTGCTACACAAATCGATATTCTCCAAATACGGTTTAATCTCTATATCCATACCAGATATTTATATAAATTATATCCAGATATTTATATAAATGATATCCGTAAGTACCAAAAATGTATATCCGTAAATGTGTAAGGTACATATCCGTAAATTTATATTAATGATATCCGTAAGTACCAAAAATGTATATCCGTAAATGTGTTAGGTACATATCCATAAATTACTTATCAAGGCTTTGGCATTGACCTTGTCCTCGACCTTGATTTTGTACTTAGCCTTGGCCTTGACCATGGCCAAGTCCAAAGGCCAAGGCCAATTATATATCCAAGTATGTGAATTTATATCCGTAAATGTGGTTGGTGCATATCCGTAAATAAATGTGTACATTGGTAAGTACATTGATATCCAAGAGTCCAAGGCCAAGGCCACGGTCAAACCCAAGGCCATGGCCAAGCCTTCGACTTGGCCTCGGCCTTGGCCATTGCCATGGACAAGTTGGCCTTGGCCTTGAACTTGTCATGGATTTGGCTCGCCTTGGCCAAGGCCAATTATATCCGTAAGTATGTGATTGTATATCCGTAAATGTGGTAGGTGCATATCCGTAAATTGATGATAGTTTCTTGATATACATTTGATAATTTCTTGATATACATTTGATAGTTTCGGATATAGAATTGATAGTTTCGGATATTCATTTGATATCCGTAAATGTGTACAGCTTGGTAAGTGCATTGATATCCGTAAACTATAAAATGAGTATCCGTAAAACCTTCAAATGTATATCCGTAAACTATCAAATGAATATCCGTAAACAATTAAATGTATATCCGTAAAGTACCAATTTGAATATCCGTAAACACACAATTAACCATGTCCAAACATTAAAATGTATATCCGTAAAGTACCAATTTGACTATCCGTAAACTTTAAACCGGCAATGTACTAGGTCAAAGGATATGGTCATGCCTCGCCAAGGCCAATGCTATATCCAAACTACAAAAATGTATATCCGTAAACTATCTATCAATATCCGTAAAACAATAAAATGTATATCCGTAAAGTACCAAGTTGAATAACCGTAAACTTTTAAACCGGCAATGTACTATGCCAAGGGATATGGCCATGTCCTTGGGCAAGGCCAATGATATATCCGTAAACTACAAAAATGAATATCCGTAAACTTTCAAAATGAATATCCGTAGAAACTAACTAACTACATCGCCTTTTCTTGCGTAATCATATTCTCATATTGATTTAGAATCTCAAATTCAACAACCTACAGCATCCCGAAACCGGGCTTCAAATAGGTTTTCTCTCTTAACTTTATTGACATATTGCTTTAGAATTACCGATTTCATATAACATTATTCTTTTAATATATTTTGTGTGTGCAAGAATCGTAATCGAGGACCCTAATATTGATATAAGCAAAAATTTGCTGGGAACAAAAGCAAAGACATGGGAGGAATTGTACAACCGTATAAACTTCATGCAAATGCACTAGGATTTAGTATTAAGTTGTCAACAAATCATGTTTCAAAAAGACTTCAAGGATATTAGACAAGCTATTCCGTTGCTCATGTGAAGGAGTTACCAGATCAACCCAAGAGGATAAAATCAGCTGTTCCATCACCAGCTTGATGTTAATGAAGTTCAAATTCCTTCACCAATTGAACAACTCGATGTTACCAAAAACAACAAAAGAGAAGGAGAAATTACATAAAGAGGACTCAATGTAAGGCTCTTTTGAGGGCAAAATTGCTAAAAGAGGAAGATATGTATGTTGTTGACCGCCATGTTACAGAGCACAATCATCCAATGACAAGGACAGATTGGAACCATTTGAAGCGTAGTGAAAGGTGTATCTCGTAAGATCGGGGTGAAATAATTGAAATAATGGAAGAAGCCGGTATAAAAACCAACCGATGGATATAGTCTTTTGGTAAAAGCAACAAGGTGGAGAGGAACATGTTGGTCACACAAAGAAAGATCATGTCAATTTTGTTCGTAAACTTAGAATGGAAAAAATTGAAAATGGTGATGCTCGTAATGTTGTTGATAGGCTTTTTGAAATTTCACCGGAAGATCGAGGGTTCTATTTTAAAATCAAATTTGATGATGAAGGAAGACTTGGGGCTATATTTTGGAGAGATAGTATGATGAAGGAAGATTACAAGCTCTATGGAGATCTCGGTTATATTTGACACAACTTATACTACAAACAGATACAATCTTATCTCGTGCCCCAATAGTTGGCATTAATAATCATTGGAACACCGTCATGTTTGGTTGTGCTTTCATAGCAAATGAAAAAAAGAAACATTTGTCTGGTTGCTTAAGCAGCTTTAGAAAATCAATGGGAGGAAAAGAACCAAAAATAATATTTACGTACTCAAGACCAAGCAATGTCAAATGCAATTGAAGAGGTATGATTATAAAATTCCATAACCATTTCTTTTATAATATTTCTTATCTAGTATTTTATTTGTGCTATATAGTTCTAAAAATAATCTCAGATGTGCCTTAACTTTGCCCATATGTCATTGGTGTTTATATCCGTAGAACTACTGCATTGAATATCCAAAGTAGCTAGTCATTCTAAAGTATCCGGTTATTCAATATAAAGTTTCTTGGATATTCAATTTGGTAGTTTCGGATATTCTTTTGGTAGTTTCTCGGATATTCAATTGTTAGTTTCTCGACATGGCCAAGGCCTAAGCCATGACAAAAAATTGGTCAATGTAAATTTATTATATGTTAATATCCGTAAGCATATAATGTTAATATCCGTAAACTTTATTATAATACGTATTTGAAGGGCGTACGAGGCATAGGCTATGTTTATGGCACATCCAACAAAATGTTGTATCCCACTTTGGACAATTGAAGACAAATGAAGATTTTAAAAAAGAATTTGATCATTGTTTAATGGGATGTACCAAAGGAGGATGAATTTGAAAGTTGTTGGGAGTCAATGCCGGTGAAATACAATCTCGTTGAAAATTCCCCGGTTCAAGCTGCCTATACGGACTACGGAGAAATGGTGCACAGCCTTTAAGCACAAATTTCTTCTCCGCCGGAATATTGTCATCCCAAAGAAGCGAGAGCACAAATCATGCCCTTTGTTTCAAAGCAAACAGTAAACACATCCCTCACTCAGCTTCTTTGACATATTCAATGAAACAGCTTAAACGTTGGAGGAATATCGAACAAGAGAAGGAATTTCAAGCATCAATCTTAGTCCCTCAACCAGACATGTATGGTGGTATCATAAAACAAGCAAACTGAGGTATACACACCACGTATATTCAAGTTCTTTGAGATTGAGGTAAAACGAGCTTTTCCCCGCTCGTATACAAATTTGGAGATGAAAGTGATGAAGATTGTATTCATACATGTTGCTCATGAGAAGTACCCAGCATAAATATGAGAGTGTACTTTGTTAGGAATGATGAAAGTGTAACAGCTTGTATGCAAATGCAATCGCTTACTACAATCGGTTGGTTGTGCTTTCATTGCATAAAGGCGCCGAATTTGTCAAATGTCACAAGGATACCGTATATCTACATTGAAAAAAGGTGGACAAAGATGGCAAAAGATGTATGGGACAAAGTCTATCAAGGAAAAGATAATACATCAACAGAGAAAAATGAATTCATTCCCCGAAAACAAAAGATGGCAATGAAATACCACAACTTGATGATGGCTTGTCATGAAAACAGAGCCGCAAAAAGATACCGGAAGATGGGTTCAATAGAGACTCACTTCTTATACAACAATTGTTGTCGAAAATCAACAAGAATGTAGATCTACGACAAGTGTTAATGATAGTGTTGGTTCGTAAAGTATAACAAGTGCTCCAAATTGTGATGGATCCAATTCGTGCAAATACAAAGGGCGTAAAACGAAAGCTAAAGACAAAGTTTGATAGAAGAAAGCCAATCACCGATGAAGTTTGGTTCAAAAACACCAAATGAACATTTGATTTAATAGTTTTTAGATTGAAGTACAATTTATTAAGTTGACTAGTTAAATATTTTATACACGTATATTTGATGTTTTTATGTTCGTAAATGACTAGTTAAATGTTTTTATCAATTATATCCGTAAGTATGTGAATGTATATACGTAAATGTGGTAGGTGTATATCCGTAAATTGATGATAGTTTCTTGATATACATTTCTAAGTTTCTGGATATAGAATTGATAATTTCGGATATAGAATTGATAGTTTCGGATATAGAATTGATAGCTTCCTGGATATACTTACTATTGAATTCAAAAAGTAATAAATGTGTACAAATGGTAAGTGCAATGATATCCGTGAAGTCCAAGGCCAAGGCCATGGTCATGGCCAATGCCACGGCCAAGCCTTGACTTGGCCTCGCCTTGGCCTTGGCCTTGGCCTTGGCCTTGACCTTGAACTTGAACTTGTCATGGATTTGGCTTTGGCTAATTATATCCGTAAGTATGTGAATGTATATCCGTAAATGTGGTAGGTGCATATCCGTAAATTGATAATTGATTCTCGATATAGAATTGTAAGTTTCTCGGATATTCAAATTGATAGTTTCGGATATAGAATTGATAGTTTCGGATATACTTACTATTGAATTCAAAGAGTAATAAATGTGTACAAATTGGTAAGTGCATTGATATCCGTAATTCCAAGGCCAAGGCCACGGTCAAGGCCAAGGCCATGGCCAAGCTCGCCTTGGCCTTGGCCTTGCCATGGACAAGTTGGCCTTGGACTTGAACTTGTCATGGATTTGGCCTTGGCCAAGGCCAAGGCCAAGGCCAATTATATCCATAAGTATTTGAATGTATATCCAAAAATGTGGTAGGTGCATATCCAGAAGTCCAAGGCCAAGGCCATGGTCAAGGCCAAGGCCAAGGCCATGGTCAAGGCCAAGGCCTTGACCATGCTCTCCATAATATTATACAGTAGATATTATACAGTAGATATTATTCATTAAAAAAAAAACTACAAACAAACAAACCACACAACACATAACAAATTATTTGTTCTTGCTCTCCATAAACTTATAGAGTGCAGAGTGCTTGAACATATCATGCTCTCCATAAGCTTTAGTTGCCCCACGATCCTTGGCATGTAATGTAAGAGAATCCCAAATCCATGTTGATTTCTTGTCGTTCTTATTGTCACGTAATGGGCAAAGTGAAGTTTATCTCGAATCGTTCCACAAACTATAATATCCCTCCTTAATATCTTCTAAGAAACCCGAAATTCTTTTAGCAGCTCTTTCTTCTTCATAATCTTCAACATTTTTCTCGTACTTGATCGACCTACTCGTACTCATACCGAGAAATTGATTGCTTTTTAGATGAAATTTAGAAATAAAAAGAAGTGAAGATCTAACTTATTTATACCGAATCCGTGATCGTTTTTGTTTGAAATTTGGCACTATTGAATCCATGATTTTTTTTTGAAATGTAGTTAACTATTGAATCCGTGATCGATTTTGTTTGAATTTTGGCACTATTACTTATGGACAAAATGAAGCAAGATTAGTTGGGATAACTATTGAATCCGTGGACTGTTTTTGTTTTTTTATTACTCAACTTGGAACACCTAACTTGGAACACTTTTCCAAAATCAAAGTTCAAGGCCAATTAAAGTTTCGGGTATTCAATATGGTTGTTTCGGATATAAATTTTGTAGTTTCGGATATTCATATTGAATGTTTCGGATATTCATATTGAATGTTTCTGGTTATACATTTTGTAGTTTCGGATATTCAAATTAAGAGTTTCGGATATAGAATTGATAGTTTCGGATATACTTTAATGGTCAAAAAAGCATTCAAACTTACTATTGAATTCAAAGAGTAATAAATGTGTACAGCTTGGTAAGTGCATTGAATTCATTGACCAACTTTTTGACTCGGTTTCAAGTACTCACCTATATAAATCATTCAAAGGTAAACATATACATCAAGTTCAAGAAAATTCTACCTTTAATAATTTTTCTAGTGATGAACAAAGGCAAGGGAAATTGGGAGCCAACTTTGGGTGATTCAAATGATGACAAAAGTTGGAAAATATACATGGTGTGCTACCAAAAATTGCTCAATGGTCATCTTGTTGTTTTGCAAATTTCTTCGCAAATGGAACTCCTCATTTCGTTGTCCATTGCAGCCATGTAATGGACACAATTGTAGGGATAAGGATTATGTGGGGATAGTCAAACATGCTCATGAGTTTGGCAACGCTCACAACATTGATGAAGCCGCTAGGATTCACCACAAGGCTTTGGAAATGTATTTGGAATATATTTTGAATGAATATGATCCAAAAAACAAATTGAATGACAATGTAGATGATGATGGAGCAGTGGTAGTGGTAGTGTTTAATGGTTACTAAATTTGTTTTTAATATTTTTGTGTTTGATGTATTTTTGTTTAATGGTTACTAAATTCTGTTTAATGAATATGTTTTTGTTTGAAATTTGGCACTATTGAATCCATGACTGTTTTTGTTTGATATGTAGTTAACTATTGAATCCATGACTTTAGCCAACCAATGTGTCTTTTAACTTTGAAAAGACATGACTTACTATTGAATTCAAAGAGTAATAAATGTGTACAGATGGTAAGTGCATTGAATTCATTGAATTCAAAGAGTAATAAATGTATGTGCATTGAATTCATTGAGCAACTTTTTTGACTCGGTTTCAAGTACTCATCCTATATAAATACCATACAACACCACTCCTACCATCACAACAAAAAAAAAAAACAAATTTCTCAAAATGAATAACAACAACAACAACCAAGCTCAAAGCAGATCGAAAGTTCCGATTCTGATATAGGGTTTCAAACGAGGAGGTTGAATATGTAGATGATATTGTGGATGTTCCGCCTAGGGTTAGAAGAGAATGGACCCCGGAGCAAAAAGTTGCAAGTCACAGCGATCAATCCAAAATGGGCGTTTCCCTCTATAATGTGGAAAATCAATTGCAATGCCCATTCTCGCCCCCGCATTAGCTTTCCAACAAGAACATTGACTTGGGACCAACTCTTTGCACATGCTATTCATCGTGGATCTATTTCTTCGTATGGAGAAATATCCAAGGAACAACACATGGCACTAGAGCAAAGATATGACGTAAATCAATGATGCGAATTGTGGATGTTGATGTTTGTTCTTGTTATTGTTGCGTATGTTTTTTGTTGTTATTGTTGGTTTTTTTTTTTTTTTTTGTAATTATATTTAAAATAATTTACTTAGTTTGTTTTCTTTCAATTTTATATCCGTAAACATACAAATGAATATCCGTAAACTATCAAAATGCATATCCGTAAACTACACAAATGAATATCCGTAAACTACACAAATGAATATCCGTAAACTTTCAAAATGATATCCGTAAAATATCCACAAATGAATATTTAGAAACATACAAATGAATATCCGTAAACAAGCAAATGAATATCCGTAAACAAACAATTGAATAGCCGTAAACAAGCAAATGAATATCCGTAAAATATCCACAAATGAATAACTAGAAACAATTGAATATCCAGAAACAAACAATTGAATATCCAAAAACTTTCAAAATGATATCCGTAAAATATCCACAAATAATTAAAAAGGTTCTTCTATTATTTAAGAAAAAGTAATTAATTAATGAGTAAAACATAAATATCCGTAACCCTTTTGAAAGGATATCCAAGCTTTTGAAAGGATATCCGTAACCTTTGAAATGTTATCCGTAACCTTTGAAAATATATAGCCGTAACCTTTTGAAAGGATATCCAACCTTTGAAAGGATATCCAAGCTTTTTAATTTATAATCTAACCTTTTGAAATGTTATCCGTAACCTTTTGAAAATATATATCCGTAAACTTTTTAATTTATATCCGTAACCTTTTTAATTATGAATTAAAAGCCAAGAGACAATACTAAAACACATTTTTAATTGATATCAAGAAACTTTAAATGGCCTTTGTCATGGATATATCCACAAATACCATAAAGCATATCAAAAATGTATATCCGTAAACTATCTATACGCATATCCAAACTTTCAATATGAATATCCGTAAACTATCAATTCACTAAAGTACATTAATTACATCACCAAACCGCATTCCTAATTACATAATTACATACACCTATGAATCTTGTACATTACTTTGTTCTTCGTTCTTTTTGTTTTCTTCTCTTTTTCAAAAGTGTTTGTTTCAATCATTAAATTATGCTTATCTCCTCGTTCAATTGACTAAGCAAAAGTGTTGAAAGAATTTCACTGTAGAGACTGATCCTTTGTTTATCCTACAAAGTAAAAAAAATAAAAAAAATTGTTAAAACATATATATACAAACTCATATAATATAAATATGAATAAAAAAACTTTAATAGTACCCGACATAACTCAGTAAGTATGAGTACTTTGATCCTTGAAAATCATTCATCTCGTACATCACATAAACTCCACAATCATGGTTAACATGATTTTCTTTAAGAACCCAATCACATTCCATGTATTCAAATTTATATGTTTTTTTGTCTTCAAAATCATTATAACATGGATGATCAATCTTCTTCAAAAACCTTTCATAGGCACATACCGAAAACATTTAAAGTATAAAATATTAGATAATCAATGAAAACAAAAATGAAAAATATAAAACTGCTTTCGTAAGTTTCAAAACATATACCAATGCTTTCGTAAGTTTCACAACTTCAATTTTTTTTGCTTGATTCATTGAAAGGTTGTCAAAATAGTGAATGGATTTTGAAGCCATGTTGTACACATATAGTGTAAAGTGCCCACCTTTATTGCTTCCCTTAAAGTATGGGAAAAAAACCGCAAAAAATAAGTATATCCGTAAATATATTAGGTGACTATCCGTAGAATACCATAAAGTATATCCGTAAATACCATAAAGTATATCCGTAAATTACTTTGGCCACGGCATAGGCCTCGCCTTGGCCTAGGCCTTGGTAATGGATATATCCAGAAATAACATAAAGTATATCCAGAAATACCATAAAGTATATCCAGAAATACCATAAAGTATATCCAGAAATTACTATGACATGCCATAGGCATTGGCCTAGGCCTTGGTCATGGATATATCCAGAAATACCATAAAGTATATCCAGAAATATCATAAAGTATATCCAGAAATTACTTTGGCCATGGCATAGGCCTTGGCCTCGCCTAGGCCTCGTCATGCATATATCCGTAAATACCATAAAGTATATCCAGAAATTTTCAATATAATATCCAGAAATGTATTGACAAATGAAAATACATACCAGATCTACTTCTTTCAGATCCATTACATTCCCATCTACATTAACATCATTTTTCCAATACAAAAAAGTTTGAAGCATATCTACAACACCAACACGAGCACTCAAAGAACGTTTCGCCCAAGTAGCCTGTTAATATAAATGATAAACAATATCTTAAAGAAATTTCATGGATATATACCCTGCAATCGATATATACTTGTAAGTTGTTGAAAAAAAGTAAACTTACGTAATGGTCAACACCAAACATAAATCTCTTCATTACACCTTTTTATGTTCCAAACTTGTTCAACAACATTGCCCAAGCATTCACAATTGCACCCGTGATATCTCGTGTCTTCTCTCATACTCAAAATATCGTCCGCTTCCAAATTCCAAAGAAATCATTAAACCGAAAAAAGCACCGAAAAAAAAATAATATTAAAATTTGAATAACATATTTAATTTCAACTCGTAATAATATTGAAATAAAAAGGGGATATTACTTTTTGACTCGAAGAATCAATTTTGAGAAGCAATAATCAACCACTTCCATCTTTATCTTTGGCATACCAATCATTACTTCCTTATTCTTCACCATGAATTCAGTATGAAAGAATAATCTCACCATTCACAGTTCCAAATGCACTTCATCTAACATCTTGTCAAACTTCTCACCATTAACACCATGTTGAAAAAATTTTCAACCAAATTATCAATAGCACCAAAAATTTGTGAAGAATATTCTTCTTCCACGTCAATTTCTTTAATAAATGCACATAGGCTCAATCATTGGTTGTTTTAACAGATGGGTATCGCAACTTGATCCTCTCGTATTAAGCCTAGCAATTTGATGCTCGCAGATTGATCTTCGCTGGTTGATCAACATTGGTAACATCTTGATCCTCATAATGCTCATGCACATATCCGTCATCAAAATTCTGAAATTTTTCAACATTATCATCGAATCCGTATGCTCGCATCCTCGACTCGTGAAAGAATCCTAAATGTTGGCAATGGTCCAACCTTCCCTTTCTCCTTCAAATTTCATCTTTTGAAGTTTTCAATTTATCAATAATATCATCAATGTAATCAAAACCCGACTTCCCCAAGGTTCACTATCACCAACCAAATCCTCCTCTTCACAGATCCTTTCTCAACATCATCATTATTAACTTTTTCTTTCCCCTTCTCAATTTTTGAAATCCTTGCAATGTGAGCATTGATAGCAACTTTAATATCATTCGAAATATTTCAGTGACTCTTTAATGTAATCCAAAACTGAACATTTTCACTTGCAGTATTTTTGTAGGATGACTTACATCCTCAACAAAAGGAGCAAGATCAATCAAGAATCCAATCTGTCCTTCATCCAAATCATCCTCATAGCTTGTAATAGGATAAACATTATCCAAATAAAGAACTCCACCCCAACCAATCTTAGCTTCATTCCCACTCGACGTAAATTTTCTCGAGTCCAATGTTGAATCAAAGGACGTGCAGCTTGGTTCATGTTTACGCAAATATGGAAATCTATGAAAGTAAGCTATTAAAAGAATTGCCACACAACCACGGCAACACCTCACTTTACTGCCAGAAGAAGCCTTAAACTTCCTAACACCATCAGATAACTTATTCAATACAAATTGGCACCAATCAAACTTTTTGATTTGAGTAACATCTTCAACCAATGCCAACAAAGAACAATCAACGGCCTTTGTTACTACTGGTGCAAGAAAGAAACCGACAGTAAACAATACATAGAGGCGTTTAAACTCATCACCTCCATCAGGTAGTTCTTTGATGCGTTGACCAAGCAGACGGGCTGGAATACCATCTTTAACTTTCCCAAATGTATTTTTATATCGTGCGCTCAACTCTTTGTCAATTCCTATTGAACAATTTATCCTCTCTTTTTTTAAGTTCCTTGGAAGACAAAGAATATCAAAAACATCATTCGTGGTTATATAATAATTGTTATTCTTGATTCTCTGAATAAAGCTTCCTGAATCAAATCTTTCAACAAGATATTCCACAATTCCCCCTGTTGGCAATCTATTCAACTTAAGTTCTAATAGTCCACCAAAACCTATAGATTTAACATCTTCTTTCTGAGCATCGGTTAAACAAAGATCAATAAGCCTTTCTGGGACACAACAATGTTCAAATGCCCGTTTCTTACCACTTTCAACCACATCCACTATTGATTTCTTATTAGAGTTCTTAACTTGACCTTCACTTAATTGATTCTTCTTATGCTTCTTACTACCTTCACCTTTATTTAAATTTGCAGCTACAAAACATAAAAAAAATAAAAAATAAAAAAGGATATTCAGAAATAAATGAAGTGAATATCCAGAAACATACAAATGAATATCCAGAAACTATCAAAATGCATATCCAGAAACTACACAAATGAATATCAAGAAACTTTCAAAATGATATCTAGAAAATATCCACAAATGAATATCTAGAAACATACAAATGAATATCCAGAAACAAGCAAATGAATATCCAGAAACAAACAATTGAATAGCCAGAAACAAGCAAATGAATATCCGTAAAAATATCAACAAATGAATAACTAGAAACAATTGAATATCCAAAACAAACAATTGAATATCCAAAACTTTCAAAATGATATCCGTAAAATATACACAAATAATTAAAAGGTTCTTCTATTATTTAAGAAAAATAATTAATTAATGAGTAAAACATAAATATACGTAACCCTTTTGAAAGGATATCCGTAAGCTTTTGAAAGGATATCCGTAACCTTTTGAAATGTTATCCAGAACCTTTTGAAAATATATAGCCGTAACCTTTTGAAAGGATAACCGTAACCTTTTGAAAGGATAACCGTAAGCTTTTTAATTTATAACCGTAACCTTTTTAATTGATATCAAGAACCTTTTTAATTCATATCCGTAAGCTTTTTAATTTATATCCGTAACCTTTTAATTATGAATTAAAAGCCAAGAGACAATACTAAAACACATTGTTAATCATGACAAAAATTATGAATTAAAAGCCAAGAGACAATACTAAGTAGAATGGTAAATCGTTAAACATAAAACACAAAATAGATACACAAAAATTGTAAATTTCAAACTAAAACACATTGTTAAATTCATATACAGATGAGTATGCTTAATATATCCAGAAATTTATGAAAATGCGAACCAAAACAATAATAACATGTGAACTCACAGTCGGATTTTCGCTTGCTCCCGATTTCATCACCGGATTTTCCATAATTCCTTCGATTGCTACTGATTTCGCTTGCTACTGATTTCTGGATATAGTTTCTGGATATTCAACTGGGGTTCCCTTGCTACTGATTTCGTTTTGGTATTGAACTTAGGGCAAACATGTTTTAATTAAACCGGTTAAGAAATCGGTTCGTTAAACGTTCAATTAAACCCGTTAATAAACCGCTAAGGAGAAACACGTTTCTCCTAAGCGCTTAGGAGAAACGCGTTTCTCCTTAGATTTTACGTAAAATGAATAATACAATTGAGCTATAATATTAGAACATGATGACACAAAAAATGGGCAGAACCGGGGCTACCCAATCAGTCTTCGGGAACGCAGTGTTGGATCCTGGACGAACAGACGGACTATCTGCAAAACAGACACCGTTAGGGGCGCGGGGGTTGTCCCCGCGCAAACCCTCCGGCGTGAGAAGCTTATGTATATGGAGATAAACCGAAAGGGAAGGCATAATGTAAGTTTTTGGAGAGGGAGTGTGTAAGTACCCAAATCCGGATCGTCCAAATCCGTCAGAAAGTTAACCGAAATCCGTTAACTGGCCCGCTCCAGGTTAACCGGAACTCGTTAAACTCCCCGTTGATGTGCCAACGAGACGTCCCGGGACTGCCCCGTGCATCCCGACGTCAAACCGTACTTAGCACGTGACATCTCACGTAAAAGTATGGCTTTCCCTGAAAAACGCATTTTCCGGCACTTTCCGGGGGCGTTTCGGACATTTCCCGGACTGTTATTTTAAAAAACGGACAAAACCGGGACCGGGGAACGAACTCCCACACTTCTGGTGAGTCACAGGACACGTGTCCTGCATGCCACCTCCCTCTAGTCACTCGTCAATCACAAATCAAGGCCAAAAGACCAAAATACCCCTGGTTTGCAAGCCAAGTCCTACGGACTCAGCTGTGCAATTTTCCCGAAATTGCCAACAAGTCCCCAGATTTCCAAAATTCCCAAAACCCCGAAATTCACCCAAGTCCCACGGACTCCTACTGCAATTTTCACCCTATAAATAGAAGTTGCTGTCAAAGGCAAAGGAGGATGAAAAAACACCAAAAACTCACATACCCCACGGTCCAAACTGGTTTCCACCCCTTCCGAGCTCCCGTTTTGTCTCGATTCGCGTGAAACCTTCGTATTTCGATCAAATACGCACCCTACAACTTCGAAACAACCTTTCGAATAACTTTCCGCGTCCCGTGCACACCTCCCGAGCCAAAGGAGTCGACCCTAGCCATAAGTATAACTCCCTCTCTCTGAATCTTCCGTTCCGTCTCGGTTTACGCGCCAGTCGCTATAACTGTTTCGAACGTCATTGTCAAAATGTAGACGCCTCCGTCTAACGGGGTCCGATACGTTTTAGCCCCTCGATCCTCTTCTCTTTCCGTAAGAGAAGTAATCACGGGTTAAAACGGCGTTCCGACCCCGTTCCGTTTACTTTTACGTCATTTACAATTCCGAGCCGTTTGGCCTCGTTGATCGTCATTTACACTTCCGAGCCGTTTGGCCTCGTTGATCGTCATTTACGATTCCGGATCGTTTGATTCCGTTGACACCGCTTTAAATACTGTCATTTACAAGTCCGATCCGTTTGGATTGTGATAGTATTTACTTTTCAAAAGTCCGAGTCGCAACCCGATTCGTTGATCGCATATCATTTAATACGCATTTTTCCCGTAAAAATCGTTAACAATGTAATGCCCGGTTTAAAACCGGAGTTCGTCCGTCGAACTCTCTTTCAAAACGCGCGAAATGACGTTCGGCCTCCGAATGCTCATCTTCAAACTAAAAGCCGCCATTTGACACTCAAAATCATTTAATACGCATTTTTCTCGTAAAAATCGTTAACAATGACTCGCCCGGTTCAAAAAACCGAAGTTCGACCTTCGAACTCCTTTTCCAACTCAAAGTCGACGTTTGCCACGCAAACGCTCATTTCAAACTCAAACCGACGTTTGTCATTCAAACGCTCGTCTTTTCAAAGTCACCTAATCAACGTTTGTCATTCAAACCAAGATTAAGCTTGTCATTCAAGCCCCCATTTCAAAAGACACACACACACACACACACACACGATTTCGAGAAAGGTAGAAAGACTCGTCATGCGAGGCGTTTCGGGCGATCTCGTCATACTCTACCCGAAACGTAACCTGACCTCCGAACCTAACAATCTTTGGTACTAAAAAGCTTTTTACTCGTTTTTGCTGCCAATAAAAATGATCCCCGTTTTCAAAGCCTTTTCCTAAGTTTTTGCTACCAATAAAAACGACACCTTTTCACAATAGCCGTTTCTCAACGTTTGGGCTCAAAATACAAAACCGCGTGGCGACTCCTCATTTTTCCTTCCCATGAAGCGAGGTCTCAGACACCAACCCCCCGCGAAAGACAACCGCCTTTTCCGCCGCGCCCCGCGCGCGAAAAAGATCGGGTAATTTCAGTTGGCGACTCCGCTGGGGAGAAGATACTTTTTTCAAAACTACCGTTGTTTTCTAAAAAGCCTTCCGTGGGTCAAACTTTCGTTTACCCTTCCTCGTTTTCGTGTGTGTGTGACTTTAAACCTCGAACGGTTTTTTTCAAAAGGCATTACATTGTCAACTTTTCAAAATCTTACCATGTTTGTGCATTCCCATTCATGTTTGATTTTCATGCTGTCTTTTGAACTGTGCATCATAAATTCTTTAAGACACATTCTGAAAAAAAATCTCTGTTTTACTCAGAAAAAGAATTTTAGTGACCGCACACTACGCGCACTTGCTGCCTCGGAACACCGCACTTCACGTGCACTTGCTGCCTCGGTACACTGCACACTACGTCCCTAACCCGGGATGGCCTTATCAGTTGCACTCCGATTGGCCTGCCAGATGCCTTTCGGGGGCGCACGGGGTCGTCCCAAACATCCCATCCTAGCCCGTGTAAGCCATGCACTCCTTTGTGTCACACTTTGTCCAAGACCCCGGTTGGTTTTTGGCTTAGCTCGTGTCATAAAGCCTAAGTGTATGTTTTTTACGCCGGGCCCCGCTCCGAGTCAAGCTCGAGAGTTTGAGACCAAAGGTCGTTCCCGACCCGAAGTCTTTGAGCTCTTCAGCCTTGACTTTGACGCGGAGCTCTGCCGAAAAATATACCCGAAGGTTCAATGTGACGCCGTGTCACCAAACCTCGCCGTATGTACCGTGCCAGCCACAACTTGGCCAACGCTAAAAGCTAAAGGTCTCTCGCACAAGCGAGTCAGGAGAGGTCATGCCCAAGTTTTGGCACGACTCCCGCCTTAACTTAAGGACGTTGACCTCGACCGTGGCCCGTACGCCGCACACGTCGAAAGTTTGCGTGATCAGCTAGCCTTAAGTTCACTTTTTCCTTTGTCGGTGGAACTCGCTTGCCTTATCAGACCTCGCTCGGGATAGTCCGTCCTGAGAAAGATGATCTACAATGGAAATGAGGGGCTTATAAGCGTAGTGACGAGATCCACTGATTAGAGCTCTAGGATTAGTTGCGAAAAAGAAGACACGCTCTTTTCCAACCAATTAGGACTCTGAGAAAACGCGCTTTAAGTAAACTTTAATCGGTAACTGCACATTGCACAAGCCCGAAAACCTTGAGCCAAATACCCTTTTCCGAAGCCTAAACCCTTCCTTTCGTTCCCCGCAATGAGCGTAAAGTGGTTCAGATTTCCGGGTCGAGCGCCTTTGCCAGATCACGGTAACGGCAGGCGTCGAGACGGTTCTTCGGTTCCCTCGGTTCCCTCGGCCCGGTATTTCCGACATGTCTAGCTCACCGAGAAATCGTGACGGGGAAGGACCCCGCCACCGGTGCGTATATGACATTGGAAGAAGCCATCCGGGCTTGTGGAGGTTCACAAGAGGCGTAAAGAAGATCGGCAGAATTTCGTGGTACGGCTTTCGAATGAGCGTGGTATAGCAGCCTATCCCCGCCGAGACGGTACTTCTTTGTCTGGTAGAGGATGATGATTCCCCAAAACCAGCTTCACCAAACCTTCAATCGGGTTCCTCCCCCGCCAACTTACGGGATGCCTTCCAACCAAGGAAACAAATTCACCTAGGCTCCATGTTGCCACCTCTCGCAGCAACCCCGTCAATTTTGGTCGGCCCAAGTGCTACACCCATCACTCAATATCACCCGCGCACCGCCGGACCATCTCGAGATGCCAATATCCCTCGAGTACCCTCCCGGGTTCGTCCCGTTGCCTATACACGAATCCTAAACACCGGGACAAACCCCGATACAGCTTCGTAAAAGGCTCCCGTATATTCTCATATACCAAGCCTTCCACCTCCAATCACTACCGCTCACGTGGTAGCACCCGGCGCCGAGCCTCACGAGTCCACCACTGGACCCAACCTTAGCTGGATGGTCGAGCGGATGAAAGACCCGAAAGCCACCATGAGCGGCTCAAAGCAGAAACGCTCAAATCCACGAGATCCGGGAATGGTCACGCCTCTCCTCGCCAAGTTCGTAATGCCTGAGATGGACCGATTCGATGGAACCGAATGTCCTCAAACGCACGTCGACACTTACGTTCTCGGCATGAGAGCAAAAGGAGCAACCCTCCAAAGCAAATGGCCGACCACTTCCAAAGATACGCTCAAAAGCTCGGCGTTACGATGGTTTCGAGGGTCAAGCTGCGGATCGCCACACAGGGAACAGATCGCAACATCTTCCCGGAACAGATGCATCCAACTTAGAGTGGGAAACAAGTCGCGAGGACTTAATCACCACCGAGCGTAAAGCGGATGAAAGTGTTGGGGAATTCTACAAGAGATGGAGCCGGAAACTCTCCGAAATCATGGAGCCACTCTCCAAAGACGAACAGATGCGGATCTTCAAGTCTTGCTTGAGACCGTCCATCAATACTCTCATCGGTCACAATTTCTTCCTGCATCTCCGGCCATGGTCAATGCCGGCTCACGCTTCGAGAAGGATCTCAAGGAAAAAGTTGGCTCTTGCACCACGGCCAGTACGAGATACCGCTCAACAGCATTCAATCCCGCATCGGCCCCGGCAAAGGGAAAGATACGTCCGTCAACTACGTCCATCGTGGACAACAATCGGGTAACGAAACCTGGGCCCCACAAAGCGACGGTTCTACTCGAAAGCAGCCTGCCGTACACTTCGATAAGTTGGACATGCCATTGAGCAAGATGCTTTGGAAGGGCTAATCAAGGAGGGTCTCCTTAAGCCCGTGGCCAATTACAAACCCAAAGTTCCCGTAGCCAATGCGGACAAGAGCAAAATACGTGCCTTCCATCGCATCACGGCCATACCAACGACAACCTGTTTGGGGTTACGATACGAAATCCGTAACTTGATAGAAGAAGGCAAGTTAGAGCGCCCCGATGGGCCCAATACGATCGGGAATCCCTTTCCGAATAATAACAGCGTGGAACTCCATTGAGTGGGTGCCCAAGAAGTGTGCTGCGGAGAACCAGTTTCTCCGCCTCTTTCTTTGGATCCTCCTCTAATGTTCACATCGCCTACGATGTTTGTGATCGCTCCGCCCGCCCGGGAGTACGAGTCTCGAGAAACCGTCCAGGAGCAATCCTCCGAGGAAACAGAAGAAGAAATCCTCTCAACAAAGCAATCGAGAGAAAGATACGAAGCCGGAGATACCGGTATAGGTACACTTGGAGAACCCTCCGGGAGGTTCGACTACTACGTCTTGTACTCGGCCAGAGTCCTCTTTGCCTCAGGGCCATGCCTCTAGAGCGACAGGGGGTGGGAAAGCCGAAAAGTCCAAATTAAAACCAGAATTCAGACCTGGAACACCGGAATACCTCAGATCTTGATAGTCTTATCGCGCCGAAGCCTAACCCTCCGCGGGATCAGCCCAAGATTCAACTTGTCCGGCTTCCGAGCCGGACCGGTAAAGGAAGATCAAGGTCGGCTTGGCAATCGCACTCGATCAATGTGCTAACCAAGGGCGGCAATCGCCACAGCGACGGCCTCAACATACTCCCGAGGTTCCAAAGAAAGGCTTTACCTCGCAAAGAGGAAGACAGAAACGGATGGGCCGGATGACTCTCCTTCTACGGATAGAGCGAGATCTACGACTCCCGCTGTATGGCAAAGCATGATCACATTCTCGTGATGAAGACTTACCGAGAGACGCCTCGGGCACAACAAAGCTCTCGTACATCACTCTCAAACTCAACACCATATCACTCCCGGAGTATTGGTAGATAACGGGTCAGCCGTTAATGTCCTCCCTCTCGCATGATGCGAGCTCTCCGCATCCATTAAAGCCATTTGATACCGTCTACTCGGACTATCAAGGCCTATGACAACTCGTCTCGTCCCCATCCACAGGGGACAGTGACTGGGAACTTTGGTTCGAAACCCAAATGGTGCCAAAGAAAATTCCACGTGATGGACATTCCATCCGAGTTCACAGCTCTTTTGGGACGCCCTTGGCTACACCCACATGAAGGCCATAGCTTCCACTCTCCATCAATGCGTCAAGTTCATCAACCGACAGGAGATCTTGAAGTCATCCGAGGGGACAGCTTTCCCTCATAGGAAACGAAGCCGAGACAAGAGCCAAACGTGTCCGCACTGTGCACCGGGGTTACCTCCTTCGAATCAACCAAGGGACTATCGGGGCAAATCTCATCGAATCCCTCGAGTCCGGAGATGCTAACTATGTAAACGTACTCGAGCAAAGTGCACTCGGCGATCCGATACATCAAATTCAACTGTCGTTTCCAACACTTGGAGGCAGATTGGAAGGAAACGCCGAATATCGCCATGATACGGGCACATAAACCCCGCCTCCAATCGGAGATTCGTCGGCATTCTCCAAACAAACTCTCCGGCCCCGCTGTGTGAAGAGGTTTTTGTGATCAAGGTCAACAAGCACCGTCATTCTCGTGATGAATGCATGGAAGTTGTATGGGACGTCCTCCACGAGGAACTACCCGCCGCACCCCTCTTCTCCAACGAAAGAGCATGATGTTTTCCTAGCCGCTCCAAAGAACGCAACCTGACGCAATACGTCCATACACCTGGATTGAGCGATCGATGACGATGAATCTGGACTCTCCGGAGTCGAGGACGCGGCACCCGCAAGCGAGACCTCCGCATTCACATGCTCGGTTTGAGGACGGAACTCCTTCCGATCGGGTCACCTACGACCAAGGTTCCAATACCATGGAAATTGTCAAGCTCAACGTCCAAAGCATGCAGCCTATCCGACAATTGGAAGCACGTGATTCACGCAACGAGGAATCCTCTCGATCAAGTGAATGACGACGACTTCGTCAATATCATCTATTCCAGGTATCCTGATGAAGCCAAGGACCCCGTTCTTGTTATCAGATTCTGCCACACCAAGGTCACCCTCGATGATCGCTCGCTCATGGTAAACGAGGCACCGGCCAAGCGAGCTCGTGAGCTCATCACTACTTCCGAGTACCACCCAGGTGGCAACCGGCCCGTGCCGTCCTGGTCAAGCTTATACCCTCAAGCGCCGCCAAGGCCAAGGGCAACAGCAAAGGAGACCAAGCTCCTCACCCTGCAACAAGTCAGATCAACCTCGAGAACGCTTCCACCAGCCACCCCGAAAACATCTCGTGAAAGTCTTCCCGTAAGGCGAGTCGGCTTCCGACACAGGAAATGACCACCTCAAAGCATCAACATGCTCGGGCCTTGATTCTGCTCCTAGCCGTCACGGCCCCGGATTCAGATATCCTGCCAATCGACTGCTAGCTTTGATAGACTTGGCGATCAAGCGAGACCACGAGACTGTCAACATTGCAGAATTCAACACCCCCGTGGGGTCAATCAAGCAGATATGGGCAAACTTCTTGGTGATCGAGATTAAGGAAGGACGCATGGAATGTCCCAGTCCGACTTCCTTCGTCAATGTAATCCAAGTGTTCCCGCCATTCGGCGATTTGAATGTAATCACGGTTCTGGACACTAGCCAGACGATGCGCACCTACGGAGACTGCCTAGGTCTCGCAAGGAAAGCTCTCATGGAGCTAGCCGCTCAAGAAAGTCGTCTTTGGGACGAAGACCAAGCTCGAAAGACCTACAGGGACCAAGCCCTTAAAGTGTCACAGCAACTTCGCAGAAAAGCTAGAGGCCACTCTAGACCAATTCGACCTCGTGGAGTTTTGCCCACGGCAACTTCCGGACTACCGTCTGTTCTCATCCAACCCCTCTCGCTGCCCAAGGGTGGTCAACGGTCCCGATGACCTAGGAGATGGAACGACACAGCAGAACGAATCCTGCCGCTTACCTTCCCGAGGAAAGCAAGTTCTCTCGTGAAAGCGACGATGAAGACGATGAAACCATTCTCTTCCAAGCCGGGCATGAAGTCAACAAAACCGGACTCCCAAGGGTCCTCGGGAGGATGGGAACGGATCATTACCGCACTCAAATTGAAAGGCCAACTCAGTGGAGGAAGGTCTATTTAAAAACAAGAGGAGGATGGAAATTGCCTCGAGCAACTACTCGTGGAAATTCCACAATCTACGCCTTCGTTTACGTAAACGATCAACCTGGGGACAAAGAACGATCACATGGGCGAGATGTTCGGGAAGCCGTGTACTCACCTTCCGACATACCCGCCACTCGATAAAGCGAGAAGAAAACTCTCCCCAATGGAGGTTTACCTAGACCGCCGCACGCAGCTTCAAGGAAGCACCGGCTATTCTCACATGGGAAGAAACGCAGCATTAACTCTCGACGCAGCTCCGCCGCAAGAAGGTTGATCTCGGGGCCCGAGTGGAGGAAAACTAGCCAACCACGAGTATCGCTGCACCCAACTCTGCATCGCCCGAGTATGCTCAAGAAGAAGGAAAGGAACGCGATATACCGTGAAGAGATCAAGGAGACCGTTCGCTTGAGCCGAGAACTCTCCAACCTCCCCCGAGGGTCGCAACGCACGCTTCAATCTGTGCAACCACTGTGCACCGACGTTCGAACAACTACGTCAAACTGTAGGCTACCTCCCCGCAGAGGCACCCAAGCCAGTATCCTGGGACAGAATCCGTCAAGCTGCCGAAGCTCCCGGGAATTCATCCACAATCAATGAGTTGAGGGAAGACGCATGGCTGATAAGTGACTATTATATAGTCATTTATCCTTATTTTTATATACTTTTTATGGCATAAAACATCATTTTTCATTTCATTTCTTATACTTTTTAGTTTCTTTTCCTTATTTTCTAGATTTTACGCTTTTGGTATATTTCTTGCCTTTTTAGACAGGTTTTAGGTTCATTTTTATCAAAAGGATACTTGGACACTTCAAGGCAAAAGACATGGGAGAGCACAAAGTTAAAATTCAGACAGAGCGGCCGTGCAGCAGAGATGGAGCGGCCGTGCACTTGGCATTTTTCAAGCCATTTTTGGCCCTAAAATATGGAGTGGCCGTGTCTTGAAGAAGGAGCGCCCGTGTCATCAGGCGGAGCGGCCGTGCAGCTTATTTAGGAGCGGCCGTGCAAGGTGTCAAGACTTAAATTCAAAACTGGCGCCAAGGGTCACACGGCCGTGCAACTTCCTTGACACGGCCGTGCAAAACGTGACTGCTGACGTAAAGGCACCTTTTGGTTGCACCCGATTGAAGAGTTCCCTCCTTTTTATAAATAGGACCCTAGAGATCGCCTTAAACACGAATCATTAGAGAGAAATACCGATATTTGATAGATAGAAAACACAAAATACTTGTGATAACAATTTCCAAGGAGATTTGAAGATCAAGTCATTACTTTGTTCTTGAAGTTACTTTGGAAGAAGATCAATAAAAGTGAAGCATTATTTCCAGCATTTGTCCATCATAAGTCTCTCTTACTCAATCTCTTTTTAATTGCTTTTATATTATAAATGGCTTGTGAGTAATCCCCCATATTCTTGGGGTTGGAAACTCAAAAACATGCTTATTCATCATCTAAAAATGATTAGTCTTGTCTTCTTTCTTCATCTAAAACAATTTCTTTATATTATTCTCTAAATGCCTTACTTATTGGCGATATCCAATTTGTATGATTCACCAATTGAGAGAAGTACCTAGCGGAGAATCTCAATTGACGGAACCATATAAAGAAACTAGGTTCATTGATCACGAGAGTAGTTCAATGGCCTAGGGATGTTCTTTTAATGGAAAGTATGTTGAACTTCCGTCCTTAATGGATTCTTACTAATTATGGTCAGCTAGAGATAAGCCGGAATGCCCGTTTGTGACAGGGCGGGGTCAAACATAAACGGATTTCTCAAACAGTTAGAACATAATTAGTGAAGAATACAAACGCTATTGTCCTAGCCCGAAATAGCGTAGGCCTAACATACCATCCTTGCTTTTTATGAAAACCTTTTATTTCTAAGACAATGACAATTTGATGAATAAGATTATGTGTATGATTTCCAATCCCGAGAATGCTTCGTTTTATAAGAATTCAATTAAAGTATTTTCTCGTCTATGCTCTCTATTATTCTAAAAACAAATTTTATCTACCCCCAATCCTTTTTATATTTTCTAAAGACAAAAATATCCCTTAAGTAAACCCTGTCTCTGTGGGATCGACTCGTACTTGCACCCGCTATATTACAATAGCCCGTGCGCTTGCGGATATAAAATAAACCGTTAGGTTTCGACCGAACAAATTTTTGGCGCCGTTGCCGGGGACAACGGTTTACTTTTTATTTTTGTCTTTACTACAAATTTTTAAGTTTTTGTTTTTACTATTTTGCTTTCCTATCCTATAACTGTTGCGTTTAATTTCCCTTCAAGTGTTTTTCTTGTAGTTTATGAAACGGTCTCTGACATTTGTTGACAACTTTGATCCGGAACCCGAAAGAAGCTTTCACGAAAGATTAAGAAGATTTAGAGAAACGCTACAAAAACACATGGACGGAGAACCGCAAACACTCGCTAGGACCCTACGGGACTTTGTTAACCCAAGTACCCCGGGAACTAGATCCCCTATTGTTGTGCCGAATGCCGGAGCGGCAAACTTCGAAATAAAGCCGCAATTATTGCACATGGTTATGAATAACCAATACAGCGGCACTGCCTTCGAAGACCCCCATCTACACATCCAAACATTTCTTGAATATTGTGATACTACACGTATTCAAGGTGTTACGGTGGAAGCAATCCGGATGCGCCTTTTTCCATTTTCTCTCAAGGATAAGGCGAAACAATGGTTGAATTCGGTCCCCCAGAATTCATTGACAACATGGGACCAAATTCAAGAAGCATTCCTTGGTCGATTTTTCCCGCCACAAGATCGCCAGATACGAACAAAGATCACTAACTTCTGTCAAACAGATAGTGAAACTTTGTATGATGCATGGGAACGGTACAAGGAACTTCTCAGAATGTGCCCCCACCACGGGCTTGAAAAGTGGTTGATTGTTCACACCTTCTACAACGGTCTCATTTTTAAAACAAGAGAGACCATTGATGCCGCTGCAGGAGGAGCTTTGATGAACAAAGGAGTAGATGAGGCGTACGACCTCATCGAAAATATTGCATTGAACCATTACCAATGGTCAAGCGAGAGGGAGCAGCAACAAGGTACGCCCGGTAAATATAATGTTGATGCAGTTACTCTCCTCTCCTCTAAAGTTGACATGCTTTTGAAGAAGTTTGAAAATCTTAATGTCAATCCCATTGCTAGTGTAAATGTGTTGTGCGAACTATGTGGATCTAACTCACATAGTACGAATAACTGCGAGTTACTTGACGTTACTTCTAACAATCAAGTGAACTTCGTTAATTCTTTTGGGCAAAAAGGAGGAATGTATTCTAACACATACAATCCCAATTTTTCCTATAAGAATAACAACGTTCTTAACCCGCAATCATTTACACAACATCAAGGTCTTACATTTGGAAATTTCAAAAATACTTCAAACATTTTTTCTCCCCCTAAATCAAAATTAGATCTTTTAATGGATTTCATAGTTAAAAGTAAGAATGAGCAAGAAAAAACTAATGCTGAATTTAGGGAATGCTTTAAGTTATTTAATGATAAATTTGATGAATTAGCCAACCACAATAAAATATTAAATGAGCATGCTAAAGCAGTGGTTACTAGAAGTGGGAGAGAGCTTATTGATTGTCCACCTAAGGAGAGTAGCCCCATTAAAGAAAGTATTAGTCAAAATCCACCCGTGGTCGAGACTAATGATTTAAGATGATAAGGGGACGGAATCCCCTAAAATAACTAGAAATTTTGATCCACCTATACCTTACCCTCAAAGGTTGGTAAAGGCAAAACTCGATAAACAATTTGCAAAATTTTTAGAAGTTTTAAAATCTATCTACATTAATATACCTTTCACGGATGCTTTGCAACAAATGCCTTCTTATGCTAAATTTCTCAAAGATATTCTTTCTAACAAAAGGAAGCTGGAAGAAAATGAAACTGTTGCTTTAACAGAGGAAGTGAGTGCCGTTTTACAAAAAGGTTACCCCCAAAACTAAAAGATCCCGGTACTTTCTCTATCCCTTGTAATATTGGTAAATTTAATGTTGATAATGCTATGCTAGATCTAGGAGCTAGTGTGAGCCTCATCCCGCTTCGTAAGCAAGAAGATTGGTGTGGGAGAATTGAAACCTACAACCATATCCCCGCAATTGCATCGTTCCATTAAATATCCCGTGGGTATTATGGAAGATGTCCCTTGCCAAATCGGGAAGTTAATCATCCCGGTAGATTTTGTTGTTCTCAAGATGGAAGAAGATAGTCATATTCCCGTAATTCTAGGTAGACCTTTCCTTGCCACAAATGGGCGGTTATAGACGTTAAACATGGTAACCTAACTTTGAATGTAGGAGATGATAAAATAGAGTTTAACTTGTCTAAATTCATGAGAAATCCTGATCTTGAGAACCCTTGCTTGAACATTAACATGTTAGAATCGTTAGCAAGGAATTAAAAAGTCCCCAATCTAAGGATCCGCTTGAAAAAGTCTTATTGATTGGAAAAGAACTTTGCATGATGATGACGATGAAGAAGTTGCACATTATACCATGCTTTTAGACACAAAGCAAAGCCTATTGAGGACAATAATTTCAAAAGTTGGAGGCTACAAAGCAGAACCATCCAACAAAAAGGAAAAAGAGGTAATTAAGGCACCTCAAGTCGAGTTAAAACCTCTTCCCGCAAATCTAAGGTATGAATTTCGGGACTCGACTCCACTTATCCCGTGATTGTAAATGCTAACCTAGGTCCTCTAGAAACAGAAAAATTGTTAAATGAGCTTAGGTTGCATCAAAAGCCATAGGATATACGATAGATGACTTAAAAGGAATTCATCCAAAAATTTGCATGCATAGGATTGATTTAGAGGAAGATCATAAACCTTCCATTGAACATCAAAGAAGACTCAATCCTAACATGAAGTAAGTAGTCAAAAAGGAAGTCCTTAAATTACTTGACTCGTGCATCATCTACCCAATTTCGTATAGCAAATGGGTGAGCCCAGCTCAAGTTGTCCCTAAGAAGGGAGGAATGACAGTCATTCGAAATGATAAGGATGAATTAATCCCAACAAAGACTGTCACGGGTTGGCGCATGTGTATAGATTACGTAAAATTAAATAAAGCCACCCGAAAAGATCACTTTCCCCTTCCCTTTATAGACCAAATGCTAGAAAGATTGGCCAAACATTCCCATTTCTCGTTATTTGACGGATATTCGTGGATTTTTCCAAATCCCTATCCATCCGCACGATCAAGAAAAACTACTTTTACTTGTCCTTATGGTACCTTCGCTTATAGAAGAATGCCTTTTGGACTTTGTAATGCTCCCGCCACTTTTCGCCGTTGTATGATGTCCATTTTTTCCGAATACATAGAAAATATTATGGAAGTTTTTATGGATGATTTCTCTCGTTTACGGATATTCTTTTGACGAATGTTTGAAGAATTTGTCTAAGGTCCTACAACGTTGTGAGGAGGTCAATCTTGTTCTAAATTGGGAAAAATGCCATTTTATGGTAAATGAAGGAATAGTGTTAGGACACATGGTGTCCGAAAAGGAATAGAAGTAGATAAGGCAAAAATCGAAATTATTGAAAAATTACCTCCGCCTACTAATGTTAAAGGTATAAGAAGTTTTCTTGGTCACGCCGGATTTTACCGACGTTTTATAAAAGATTTCTCAAAAATTTCTAAACCTTTAACTAATCTACTAATGAAAGATGCTCCATTTGTGTTTGATAGCCCTTGTCTTGAAGCTTTCAATAGGTTAAAGGAAGCTTTGATCTCCGCTCCTATCGTGCAACCACCCGATTGGGATCTCCCTTTCGAAATAATGTGCGATGCAAGTGATTTCGCGGTCGGAGCCGTCCTAGGTCAGCGAAAAGACAAGAAAACGCACGCAATATATTATGCCACCGAACGCTAGATGAAGCACAAATGAATTATGCCACCACGTAAAAAGAGCTTTTGGCCGTAATATTTGCTATGGAAAAATTTCGGTCATATTTGGTGGGATCAAAGGTAATCATATACACGGATCACGCCGCAATTAGATACTTGTTGACAAAGAAGGACGCAAAGCCAAGGTTAATAAGATGGATCCTTCTCCTCCAAGAATTCGATTTGGAAATCCGTGATAAAAAGGGGACGGAAAATTTGGTCGCAGATCATTTATCCCGCCTTCCTAAAGAGTTAGAAATTTCCGATAATTATGACCTTCCCATTGATGATTCGTTTCCGGATGATCATCTTCTTGCCATAAGCAATGTCGAAATTCCTTGGTTTGCAGACATTGTTAACTATCTAGCATGCAAGATTCTTCCTCCGTAAATGAGTCATCAACAAAAGAAGAGATTTTTATCGTAAATAAAAATACTTTGGGAAGATCCGCTCCTCTTTAGACATTGCGCAGACGGAATCATTAGGCGGTGTGTACCTAATGAAGAGATAAGGGACATTCTCGTATCATTGTCATTCATCTCCTTATGGCGGTCATGCAAGCACGCCAAAACCGCCGCCAAGGTTCTTCAATCAGTTTTTCTCGGCCCACGCTCTTCAAAGATGCTCGAAATTTTGTCATCTCTTGTGACCGTTGCCAACGAACCGGCAACATTTCAAGGAGGAATGAAATGCCTCTCAATAATATTCTCGGAAGTTGAGATTTTCGATGTTTGGGGTATTGATTTCATGGGACCTTTCCCCACATCTTTCAACAATAATTACATTTTGGTAGCAAAAGTAGACTACGTCTCAAAATGGGTGGAAGCTATAGCATCTCCAACAAACGACTCAAAAGTCGTCATGAAGCTTTTCAAGGATACAATTTTTCCAAGATTTGGGGTTCCAAAAGTCGTCATAAGCGATGGAGGATCACACTTTTCGCACCGCCGCTTGATGCTTTACTAAAAAGTACGGAGTCTATCATAAAACAGCACCGCGTATCATCCTCAAACAAGTGGGCAAGTGGAAATTTCAAATCGAGAAATAAAGTGGATCTTGGAGAAAACGGTAATAAGTTCAAGAAAGGATTGGTCAATTAAATTGAACGATGCTTTGTGGGCTTATCGCACCGCTTTTAAAACACCTATCGGAACCACTCCTTTTCGATTAGTTTATGGGAAGCCATGTCATTTACCAAGAGAACTCGAGCATAAGGCTTATTGGGCAATCAAAGCCCTAAACTATGACTTGAAAGAAGCCGGTGAAAAGAGGAGACTACAGTTACAAGAGCTTGAAGAACTCCGATTTGAAGCATACGAAAGTGCCGATTATACAAGGAGAAAACGAAAAATGGCATGATGCTCATATAATGAGAAGGGATTTTAAAGAAGGAGACATGGTATTACTTTTTAATTCTCGTTTAAAGCTTTTTCCAGGAAAATTAAAATCAAGATGGACAGCCCATATCAAGTACGTAAGGTATATCCATACGGAGCCATCGAAATTTGGAACGAAACACACGGAGAATTCAAAGTAAACGGGCAAAGACCGAAACACTACATGACCGGAGATCCGATTGGAGTAGTTTCATGTATTACTTTGGGCGAACCTACCCATGATCCATTTTAGTAAGTTTTTCCCTTTACCCTCCCGGATTTGGCATTGTTCCTTGAAACATTGAGGACAATGTTCATTTCAAGTGTGGGGGTAATTCTATCCTTTTATTTTTCGTTTTATTTTTCGCTTTCTAGTTTTTAAAAATTTTTACTTGCTTTCTAGGATAGATTTAATCATTTTCTAGTATAAATTTTTCTTTTTAAATTAGTTTGTTGCATTTTTTTCTCTTTTATGCTTGTATAATAGTATATAAAAAAAAAAAAAAAAAAAAAAAAAAAAAAAAAAATCCCTATGATGATCAAAAATTATTATCATTATGCTTGCCAATTGCCCTAGTATAAATGCCTTTATCTTTCCTCTCATATTTTCTATACACTTAGAAATTTATAAAAAAGGAAAAGTATAAGGGATCTTTTAGGAAATAATTGAAAGCCTCATAAGTTGGTATAGCACAATATAGAATCTCATCAAGGAAAATGCATTTGATTAGAAAGGAATCCTTTTATGCTTGGTTATATATGCAAATTTTTGAATATATTCCTTTAAGATTGTACATTTTTTATCTTTATTAGATATTTATTCCCTTTTAAGAAGCACCTTTTTGTTTGCATCCCTTGAATCACACCCTTTCATAAATTCCATCCTTCCATTTTCAAATCAAGTCAAAGAAAACACTTTTATCTTATTAATAAAAGAGTGACAATGGTCACCAAAAGCAAAAAGAAAATTATCTCCTAAGTAACTCGGGGCACGGCGTTCGGGCCGCGACGATGCTTCCTTGCCAAAACGGGAATAATATCCAAAAGTATTCTTGATCTAAGTATTAGGAACATGGGGCTCGCGACCACAATGTCTCCTACTTGAAAGGATCAAGAATAACTTAGGTCTTTTGCAAAAATATAACACGTACAAAAATAAAGATAAATTTGTTTGACTTTGACGAGATTTTTCCACTACCATCACCCATTCTTCACCCTTGTGATTCAAGAATGTAATGCAATTCTTCGGAACTTCTAAATTGTGAATAAATGTCTATACCTTTTCTTGTACATCTTAAAGAAATAAAATTCATCTTTTCTAAAAAATCACGCTAAAAAGTGATGACTTTTTCTACCAAGAAAATTCTTCCTTCTAGCATGCTTTACTTGATCAAAATTCTATATATGCTATACTAGGTTATTGTCTTGCATTTTATCTCTTTAAAATATCCCTAAAATACTTCTTCCCAAAATAAAATTTTTTAAAGATATTCAAAATATGATTGGATAGATAAAAGGCATTATCTACAAGGCATTCAAGGGCTTGCTACTTTATTTCTGAGGGATCAATCATAATTTTTCTCCCTCCCCATATTTCATTATAAGTTTGCTTGGGGACAAGCAAAGGTTTAAGTGTGGGGAGTTTGATAAGTGACTATTATATAGTCATTTATCCTTATTTTTTTATACTTTTATAGCATAAAACATCATTTTTCATTTCATTTCTTATACTTTTTAGTTTCTTTTCCTTATTTTCTAGATTTTACGCTTTTGGTATATTTCTTGCCTTTTTAGACAGGTTTTAGGTTCATTTTTATCAAAAGGATACTTGGACACTTCAAGGCAAAAGACATGGGAGAGCACCAACCAAATCAAGCACACAAAGTTAAAATTCGCAGAGCGGCCGTGCAAACAGAGATGGAGCGGCCGTGCACTTGGCATTTTTCAGGCCATTTTTGGCCCTAAAATATGGAGTGGCCGTGTCTTGAAGAAGGAGCGCCCGTGTCATCAGCGGAGCGGCCGTGCAGCTTATTTAGGAGCGGCCGTGCAAGGTGTCAAGACTTAAATTCAAAATCGGCGCCAAGGGTCACACGGCCGTGCAACTTCCTTGACACGGCCGTGCAAAACGTGATCGCCGACGTAAAGGCACCTTTTGGTTGCACCCGATTGAAGAGTTCCCTCCTTTTTATAAATAGGACCCTAGAGATCAGCCTTAAACACGAATCATTAGAGAGAAATACCGATATTTGATAGATAGAAAACACAAAATACTTGTGATAACAATTTCCAAGGAGATTTGAAGATCAAGTCATTACTTTGTTCTTGAAGTTACTTTGGAAGAAGATCAATAAAAGTGAAGCATTATTTCCAGCATTTGTCCATCATAAGTCTCTCTTACTCAATCTCTTATTTTAATTGCTTTTATATTATAAATGGCTTGTGAGTAATCCCCCATATTCTTGGGGTTGGAAACTCAAAAACATGCTTATTCATCATCTAAAAAATGATTAGTCTTGTCTTCTTTCTTCATCTAAAACAATTTCTTTATATTATTCTCTAAATGCCTTACTTATTGGGCGATATCCAATTTGTATGATTCAATCAATTGAGAGAAGTACCTAGCGGAGAATCTCAATTGACGGAACCATATAAAGAAACTAGGTTCATTGATCACGAGAGTAGTTCAATGGCCTAGGGATGTTCTTTTAATGGAAAGTATGTTGAACTTCCGTCCTTAATGGATTCTTACTAATTATGGTCAGCTAGAGATAAGCCGGAATGCCCGTTTGTGACAGTGGCGGGGTCAAACATAAACGGATTTCTCAAACAGCTTAGAACATAATTAGTGAAGAATACAAACGCTATTGTCCTAGCCCGAAATAGCGTAGGCCTAACATACCATCCTTGCTTTCTATGAAAACCTTTTTATTTCTAAGACAATGACAATTTGATGAATAAGATTATGTGTATGATTTCCAATCCCGAGAATGCTTCGTTTTATAAGAATTCAATTAAAGTATTTTCTGTCTATGCTCTCTCTATTATTCTAAAAACAAATTTTATCTACCCCCAATCCTTTTTATATTTTCTAAAGACAAAAATATCCCTTAAGTAAACCCCGTCTCTGTGGATCGACTGCGTACTGCACCCGCTATATTACAACAGCCCGTGCCATGGATATAAAATAAACCGTTAGGTTTCGACCGAACAATGGCTCCTATGCTACGAGGAATCCTCCTCTAACTATGGCTCAACTCAGGCGGCTGCTCGTAAGGGACCAAACCCGATGTCGGCGTTCTAACCCGATCGGGTCAAATCCATGCATTACCACCTAAGGCCACCAAAAAGCCGACGGAGCCGTAATTGCGGTCGACCGGCCCCGCACGCAAGTTCCTTGAAAGAGGACCCGATCCTCACTACGGCTGCAGACTCAGCGAACATTTCCCTTTCGGTCTCGCTCACCTCCTCTTATCCTCACAAGCTCAAGCTAGAGGAAAGCTCTGGCCCGTACCATGGTCCCCGTGGACGCAACCCCGATGAAGTCATTCGATGATTGGTAACATCCACTATGGCAACATTATCACCTTCACTTGATTTGGACCTTCCAAAATTTGGGGCCGATCACAATGAGCCGCTTTACATCACGGTCCAGCCTGACGTAGCGTCGTTGCTTCCTCGCGTGTTGGTAGACGGAGGTTCCTAATGAATGTCTTGCTCCGCCAAGATGATGGACCTGCTTGACATCAAGCCCACATATCTTAAGCCTTCACCCACACTGCCAAGGCCTATGACTCTACTTCCCGTACAGTTCTCGGGGTGGCTACTCTTAACATCCGGTTCGGCAAGCGGGTGATCCCCACCGAATTCCAAGTGTTGGACATTCCAATCACTTTCACAGCCATCCTGGGGCGTCCCCGGCCGCATCAAATCAATGGCGTGGCATCCACCCTTCATCGTGCTCTCAAGTTCATGCAAGGCAACGAAGCTAACTACGCCTACGGCGACAAAGGCCGGGCTACACCACCGAGGGGACCAAAGACCAACGACATTCCGTGTTGGAAATCAAGCATAATGATGACATGCCATTAATCGGATTCACTCGAGACCTCCAAGATCCAAATATGCAACGTGGACCTTCCACTGTCTCACGATCGAGATTCCTCCCGCCACGAGGATGATGAAACTCATGAACTTCATCCCAGACTCGGGCTCGCAAAAGGCCGCAAGGCCGCACCAAGTTATTGAAGTCAAGGACCACACCACAGTCCAGGGGCTTGGTTACGTGCCAACACCGGCTGACATCAAGGAAGACAAAGGCTCGCCCGCACCAAGGCAAGCAGCCCCACAAAAGGGGAACCTCCGACGGCACACCCAACCACCGACCTTACAGCCTTTGACCTCGCTCATTACTTCACCAAGGGAACCGATGCAGAACCGAGGGGACCGACAAGGGAACCGCAGCCAGAACCGAGGGACCGACAAGGAACCGACAGCAGAACCGAGGGGACCGACAAGGGAACCGACCAGGAATCGAGGGGACCGACAGCGGAACCGACAATGAACCGAGGGGACCGACAGTGCTGAACCGATGAAGATGAGAAAGAAGCAGGATAGTCAACGCCAAGACTACAGGAATGGAACAGCCTAGCACTGTGGACCTCAAGCGTTTCAGAGGACTCAAAGCTAATCCGATAAGGGGAGCGTTCCTCGACATCACCAGCTCTACCTGGACCAACCGCCACCACAGTCCAAAGATGAGTACACATTCAAGGGAATCCCGCACTTGGAGGAGCAACTCAGGGTACTCTCCATGTGGAAACAAGTTGTTCGGATCAGCCGCCGAGGCCACATTCGAGACAAGTAAATCCAAAGCGTAAGGAACCGTAATTCATAGAAGACGCTCTTGGACCACTCTACAGTAGTCCGTTTGAAGAAGTCATGGAGTTGCCCAACTTGATCGACCGGGGCTCCGACAACGGCATGATCGCCATGATAGGGACAGCAGAGCCAAGCCTCTCGATCCCCGCACCCTCCTCAAGCATCCAAAGAATGCCACTAAAGAATTGGGTAACTTTCACCGGACCAAGGGCAAGCCGTGCGTAAATGGAAGACAGCCGGGCCCGCACCCACATCTCCCTAAACCCGGTCTCAAACCCTTTGAGTCACCTCCTGTCGAGTCCACCCTTCGAAGTCATCCAACGGCCTTACGCCGAGGACTATAATGTTGTAGCTAATCATGTATTCCCGTTCTTGTGTAATGAAAAAGTCTCGACCTTTCGGAGTATCCTCTCATTGCCACTTTAACAACCGATAAGTTAACAAACAACTTAAAAGACGTTAATAACTCAATTGATAAAGAAGCGGACACATTAAACGAACAATACATTAAAGAAGTTCTCGAGCGTGTAGTTGACCAAGAGGACAACCGGGCCCAAGCCGCCGAAGAGGTTATGACCAAAGTGAACCCGGGGTCGAGCAAAGAGCCTAAAGAGACACAAGTGGGCGCTTTCTTCGCCGATGCGTAAAAGGAAGCCCCGATAAACCTCCTCCGGGAGTATGTTGACGTGTTCGCTCGGTCATATCAGACATGCCAGGGACTCGATCCCTCAATCGTGGAGCACAATTCCCCGGGATCCCGAATCCAAGCCTTGTCAAATGTAAGCCGCGCAAGATCAAGCGAGTGGTCCTTGCAAGTCAAAGAAGAAATTGAGAAAATGCTCCGAGTTGGTTTCATCGAGTGATTGAGTACCCGACTTGGCTCTCCAACATCGTGACGGTCACCACAAGGCCAATGGAAAGGTCGAGATCTTTGTGTGGATTTTCGGGATCTCAACAAGGCCATCCCTAAGGATGATTTCCCATCTTGCCTAACATCGACATGCCGGTCGACACCACGGCAAATTCTCGAAGTAAAGTCCTTCGTGGACGGGTTTGCTTGGATACAACTGCATCAAGATGTCCGAGGAGGATCGTGCCAAGATCGCTCTTCACCACTCCTAATGGGGACATAACGTTACACGGTCATGCCGTTCGGTCTAAAGAACGCCGGGGCTACTTACCGGGCCGCAATGTACTCTCTTCCATGACATGATTCACAAAGAAATCGAAGTATATGTCGATGACATGATCATCCACTCCAAGGGATCGACATGCAAAGACATGACAGATCCGAGGAAGTTCTTCAACGTACTCGTAAAACACTCCATGAGGTTGAACCCGGCAAAGTGCACCTTCGGCGTCAAGCGCGGCAAGGTACCGGGGTACATGGTTACGTAAAGAGGTATCGAAACCGATCCTGTGAAAATCAAGGCCATCATCGACATGAAGCCGCCTCAAACCCCGACAAGTGAAAAGCTTCATGGGAAGACTTCAAGACATCGGCCGCTTCATCAACCGGTTGACATCTTCTCTCGCGAGCCCATGTTCAAACCGATGAAAAAGAATGCCGACATCAAATGGGACTCCGAGTGCCGAGCGCCTTTCGAGAAAATCAAGACCTACTTGGTTAATCCCCCACCCCGTGCCCGCCACATGAAGACAAGCCACTACTCCCCGTATCTCGACAAGAATGTGACACGCCTATCTGAGCCATGCCGGCACAAGAACAAACAAAGATTCCAAGGTTGAGCATGCAATCTACTTCGTAAGCCGAAAGCTTCAAGGAAGTGAACTCGCCTACTCAAAGGCATCAGAGAAAACCTGTACCCGCCTTGGTATGGGTAGTCGGGAAACTGAAACACTACATGCAATCGCATTAAAGGCTCCCCGGTCTCCAAAGTGGACCCCGTCCGATATCTCTTTGATAAGCCATCTCCTGTCAATGCGGCTAGCCAAGTGGTCATTCTTCCCGGCCGAGTTCGACATCAAGTACATGGTAAGAAAATCAACAAAGGGCGAGTAATGGCGCATCGCCTGCCGACTTTCCGAGCAATGAACCCAAGGGTCCCGATCCGCAATTTCCTGACGACGGAATCTTTTCACTTGACAGCGCAAACCGCCGGCAACTCTTCTTCGATGGGGCAAACCAACAAGAAGGGGAATGGCATTGGAATGCTCCTTGTCGATCCCAAGGACGAGCATACTCCCATAGCCATCAAGCTTCGAATTTTGAAGCAACCAACAATGCAAACAGAATACGAAGCCTCGTGCAGCAAGGTTTGGAAGCCGCCCTCGAGCGCAACATCTCGTAGCCGGATGTATATGGAGACTCAAAGATTGATCATCAATCAAGTATCCAACAAATGGAAGACGGTAGATTCTGGCCTTCGAAGTACCACGCGTACATGGAGGAGCTCATTGCTCGCTCAAGGACATCTCTTTTCACTATTTGCCAAGAGACAGAACCGCTTCGCAGACGCCCGGCAACCCTCGCCTCTCTTGTCGAAATTCTCGAGGAAAAGCAAGAAACCCCTCGAATAGGCAGACGGAAACACCCGCCTATTGCCGTGAGATTGAAAAAGAAACAGTAAACGATCGACGAACCCCGGTACAATCAAATTTACCGCACCTCCAAAGCGGAGAAGCTTCCTTCACAAATGAAGATGGAAAATACAAAGAAGGGATCAAAGCCAAAAACATGATGGCATTAAAACGCCCGGCATCCCATTTCGTCATTCTCGGGGGTATGTTGTACAAGAAGCGCCACCAAGGGCCACTCCTTCGGTGTGTAAACAAAGAAAAAGCCGCCGAGCTAATGAACGAAGTTCACAACGGAACCCGCGGTCCGCACATGAACGCCCGAGCATTGACACAAATCATTCTCCGTATGGGATACTATTGGATATCAATGGAAACGGTGCATCCAGCCTGTCGTCTAAGGGCCGCGACAAATGTCAACGGTTTTCCAACCTCAATCACATCCCTCCTCACGAACTCTACCGCATGACTACGCCACGGCCTTTCGCCACATGGGGAATCGACGTCATCGGCAAGATCACTCCTCCAGGGAGCAATGGTCACGAGTTCATTTTAGTCGCAGCCGACTACTTCACCAAATGGGTAGAAGCCGATCGTACAAGGTACCGAATTCTAGGAAGGTGGCCGAGTTCATCCGAGAGAACATCATGTGCCGATACGGAGTGCCCAATGAGATCATCTCCGACAATGGGACTCACTTCAAAGGAAATTGTGACCAACTACGGACCGAATTCAGAGTCACACGTCACAAGTCTTCTCCTTACGTACCACAAACCAATGGTGCAAGAGAGGCACCAACAAGACTCTCGCCATGATAATCGAAAGATGACCACTGTGAGGTCGGGACCGGCCCGAAAAGCTACATCTAGCTCCTCTCGGGGATACCGAACATCGCCGAACCGCCACAGGGGAGACTCCGTTCGCACTTACCTACGGAATGGAAGCAATGTTACCCGTGGAATTGGAAATTCCATCCCTCCGAGTCCTCTTGGAAAACGGGGTCAATGAAGTCGAATGGCTACGTAGCCGTCACGACGAACTTGCTCTACTCGACGAGCGCAGATTGAAAGCCACGGAACACACTCGAGCCTACCAGAGCGTAATGGCACGAGCATTCGACAAGAAAGTCAAGATCCGAGACATCGAGAAGGCGACTTGGTGCTAAAGGAAAACCTCCTACGCAAACCAATCCCCTCGGAAAGTGGGAGCCTACCCGGATAGGACCGTTCGTGGTACAAAGAATCTTCTCCTGAGGAGCCATGAAGCTAGCAGACTTGGACGGAAACCCTTTCGTTAACCCCGTGAACGGAAGCAAGCTCCGCAGATACTTCGTTTGAGGAAGAGCACGAGTCAACTCACCTTCCCCATACACCGTCCCCTCGCAAATTAAAGTGCTAAAAGAGTAATACCCAACTCGGATACATTCCCGCTTAATGATCCAGTAAAAACAGTGGTCGCACTTCTTTTGTCTTTGTTTTTCTCAAATTCACCTAAAAGTGTCGAACTACGGTGACCCGAGCCCCTTAGTCCGGGCTTGTAAAAGGGGAACGTAGGCACCATCATTGGTTCGGCCTAAAAACAAAAATAACAATAAGCATCAATTGCTTGTGTTTCGAAAAACTCTTTTCATTTAACCTACAAATTCATAACGGTTAAAACATTCTTTGATGAGTTCAAGCACGGTCCAACTCTTGACTCGCTACACGCTAGCAAAACTACAATAAAACATTAATCAATTAATGTGTCCGCACGATGACAATGGGTGGATACTGACAAAGTAGTTGTCAACCTAGTTTCCCGTACTAGGTCCTTTCATCCTTCTTCCTTTCCCTTTTCCCCGGCGAGTGTGTTCTTCACCTTCGCAGAAATATTCCGTAGGCCTTCTACTCCTCGGCTCGTGGACTCTTCCCCGACGCTCCGTCAATCCCGCGGCCGTCAATACAGCTCCTTTCTCTAGCTCGTCTCGAGCCGCCGCTTCGAGCCATCATCGCAAAGGCTTTGATTGGCCTCCCGATCGCACTTGCCACATAATCGCCCATGGCATCGCCAAGACGATTCCCTGTGGTTAGCCCTCGCCTCGTCCTCCTCAATGTCGAACCGTCTGTGTGATCGCACTCAAGACTCAACACTCACTGCCTCCACAAGATAGCCATCTCGTGTCTCCCCCATACACTCTTCGCATACCCGTATATCAAGTTGCCGATGCGTGCCCTCTCTCCGGTGAAAGAGAACCCCGGGCAGAAAGTGACGTGTATTGCCACCACCGGGTGACCAAGAATCAGCCGTCGAAGGATCCTCCATCCGCAGAGATCCCACCTCAAAGGTAGCAAGATAACCCGTATCGCCAGCTGGGCATCTCGCCCACTGCATCGCCGCAGTAACCAATGATGGAATATAGAAGGACGTCTCGAGACAGCCCCGCACTTCGACGATCAAATGCACCCTCCCGAGCGGTCCTACAAGTCTCAGAATCTCCAATGGGGAACCCACCATCGCAAGTGATGCGTGCCAAGTCTCGCCATCCAGAGCTCCAGCCACCCGATTACTCCCTATCACCAGAGGACGCCGCGAGAAAGACCAAGCGTCACAGACATTGGCACCTCGTGCATCATCTGGCAGCCTCTCTCCTCAACCACATGGTCAAGATAGCGGGACTCCTCCCCACATGTATCGACTACCGGCCGCCATCCGGCCTATGCGCCAGAACGTCTCGCCCAAGACCAATGGCACGATGTCTCTCCACTCCGCATCGCACCTCACCAGTGTCCAAGACACCGTGATGGCACACACCTGCAGACGTGAATGTGAACAAAGTAGCAATCACACATGCAGCAAACGCGCCCCACGCAAAGACGCTCCTCGCCTCCGGCAAATCTTTCGGGCAGCCCCGAAATGTCAACGTAATTCCGGTATCCTCAGACAAGCATCCCGTATGCTTCTCCAAATGAGATACCCAACAAAGACACTAGCTTTCTCAACGGTGGCCATGCCACCGCATACGGAAGAACTAGTCAGCTCCTGTCTCAGTCCTCCTGCAATGGCCCGAAAATCTTCAAACGTAGGAGTGACTTCGTTGTACGAAAAGCCGTACACATTCCTCCTTACGTCCCGTAACCGAGACGCCGCTCTCAAAAGGTCCCAATCCGGCATGAGCTCCTTCAAAGCCCAAACAGATTTAATCCCGCAATGTGCCTTCGAAAAACCTTTTGTTCTCGCCTCGTGTGGTTCCGTACCCACGACCGAAAGTTGTCCAAATATCGCTCTTGCATCCGAGACGATAACTTGGGAAAAGGAGCCATGTCGAAGGTGAAGAAAACCTTAAGAAATGGAAAAGAACTCAGTAATGAGCAAAAGCAATGCGCTAGCTTCTTACAAATTGCAAAGCCGAAACCGCAATTTAAAGAATCTGAAATTCATTTCAAGTCCGGCCGGACTCCCTCGCAGCTGACTTGGTCAACTTCTGCAGCTAGCCGCCTTAAAGTTGGAAACATTTCCAAACCATGCCCTGTTCACCCTTATGAAATCTCGCGTGCTCGCCCTCGATTTCATTCAACAAATGACAATATCCCTTCCGCCCCGGCTCGTGCAACAAAGGCAAATAATTAAAAATTAGTGCATACATGCTTAATTTTTGACCCGTTCAATTTTTAATGCATTTCTCCTTTTTATTTATTTTTGATTAACCTATTTGCTTATTTGCCGAAAATAATCGAAGGTGATCACAAAATAAATATGCTGGCATGTGTTCCGCCTCACGGCGCCTTTTTGCAAATACATCTCAAATCAAAATTTGTTCCCGACAAATACATGCATTTTGTCTAAACAAAAGAAAAGAAAGAAAGCAAGAAAAGGGGACTACTCGAGTCCCGCCGTCATCCGTACACTCGACGTACCGCTCCGCCGCCGCCGGATTCTGTCGCAAACAGAACTCGCCGAACTCCTCCAGCCGGGAATAGGCAAAGGGCCTCTCTGAGTACGCGAACTCGAGGACTCCCCTCTCGCGCCCGAGTGCGTAAGAAGGAGCTCCAAATCCACTGCTCCGCCCGCGAACCGGCCAAACCCCCTCGCGTGAAGTCCTCCCCACCACCCGGGAGCAAAGGCGAACCCTCGGCCTAGACGGCCCCCGATCGCGGACGCCCACGCTCCTCCGGAACCGCACCGCATGAACTCCACGAGCCTCCCGGGCGTAGCGGACCACTCCGTCCACCACCCTCACGGCCTCATTGTACGTATGGCCGATACCGCGAACCAGAAAATCATCGAAAGCGAATGTAAAGTACGTATGCATCATGTGCGTAATGCTACTATCAAATGCGTAAAATCGTAAAAGATGCTCACCGAAGCATTGGGGTCCGCCCCGTATCGTGGTCTCAAGGCCCGCCGGAGCGGGATCACAAGTCGCCCGCGCGAACCGCCCAGCCCTCGTACGCTAGCCTAGCTCGTGGGGACAGAAAATGTCGAGGACCTCCAGTGGACCTCGCCCTCCCTATGCCGCACCCGCGGCTCCTCGCCTCATCTCAAGAAAACATCATAGGCGGCCCCCGCTATGATGTACTTCGGTGAAGTACACACCCCGAAGCGTATCCCTCCAGCCATCCATCCAAGCATCTCCCCGGGATGCCGCATGCATGCAGGAGGATCCACCGGCACCAATGGAAGAGACCCCGCCTATGCCGACGAGTCACCCTCTCCCCTGCATACATGGCGTCGCAGTTGAAGTCCCACCAGAGCTTCCGCCGCCGTGTAGTCTCGCGGAAATCTCGCACCGCGACATGATCAAACCCGCCCACTGTGTCACTGGATCCTCTCGAGAACCTGTGTTCGGGCCGCCAGAGATATCTCCTCGTACGACACTCGAGTGCCAACCTCGAAGAGACCGCCCTCTTCGCCTTCTTCTCGCTAAAACCAAAGAAGGGGCAGTGGAACAGGGACAGACGGCTCCTTGACGTCCCAAGCTCGCGGATCGAATACCTCGTAGCACTGCACTGCCAAGAGAATGGAAAGTTATGTCGCCTACAAAGCGTATACATACGAGTACATAAAAGAGGCAAGGAAGAGAAAAAAGCACGTAAACTTACATCCAAGACAAAGCGTAAGGGCCTAAATGAGTGCTCCTCTCCCCGCGAGAACTCCGTCCCAAAGAGTGGTAGAGCTCGGCCACCCAGCCTCCCCACGCAAACCCCTCACGGCATCCAGATCTGTCGCCGACTCCGAGCAGAGGGAAGTGACAAGACGTGTCGGAAGTCGGGAACAAGGTCGCCGACAACCAAGCAAACCAAAGGAACCTCGAGCCAGACGCTCCGCGGTCATCCTCAAAGACCCAAATGCATAATCGGCGACACCCGCCCTCAAGTGATGCTCCATCGGCTCGTACCGAATGCCTAAGCCCCCGGCATCGGTAATATCGAAACCCAAAGCAGCCTCTGCATAACCGCTCCGGGTGTAACCATCAACTGACACCCTAAGGCCGCGTTGCATAAGCTCGGCAACCCAGCCGATAGCGGCAAAATCTCGTGAGTCACCGTCGCTCCCCCATCTCGAAATGGAAAGTGTGGGTCGTATCCCACTCGCATTTCGCCGCGACATACATGGACTCGCTCGGCGTATCACTGCCGCAGTTTACAAGATCGATAAAACCCAACAACCCGGAGTCAATCACTACTGCCGTGACTCCTCTCTCTCCTCTCGGCCACGTCCGGATAAGGCCCCACAATGCCCGCACCGCCTCAAAGGCACCCCGACTCTTCTCGGTTGTGGGTATCAACCATCCCCGTCCCCGCACAAAACAAGACAAGCAACGTCAACAAAATGCAACAACGCATGTCAAAAGGATGCAATGCAGATATGGTTCTCACTCATTTCCTACGTATATTCAAAATCTTTCGAAAACTCTCCGTCGAATCCGGAACTTTCAAAATCTTTAGAAAACTCCGTCGAATCCGGAACTTTCAAAATCTTTCGAAAACTCCGTCGAATCCGGAACTTTCAAAATCTTTCGAAAACTCCGTCGAATCCGGAACTTTCAAAATCATTTCGAAAACTCCGTCGAATCCGGAACTTTCAAATTCTTTCGAATTTTTCGAAAATTTCGCTCCGTCCCGAATTAAAGTTACTTTAATTTTGGAAAATGCATTTAGACATGGAATTTTGCAACCAAAATTTTTATGTCATCTACCCATGATGTCAATTGAACTACGTCCTAGTCAATTTCGACAACGATTCATAGCAAAGTCAAAAGCCCCAAATCGGGCACCAAAATCCCTAAGTAAATTCCTAACAAATTTCTAACATTTAAAAGAATGCACATTCTTGAAATTAATGGAATTTGTAGGGAACTTACTTGTCTTTCGATCCCTCCCTTGGAGTTGTGGCGGTCCCTCGCCGGATAAAACTCCGCCGGATTCAATGGGAGAGTGGTGGTTCGAATGGTCCGAACCAATCGAGTTCTTCTCGTCGCCTGGCCCTTCCGTGGCGAGCCATCGTCCTCCTTCACCCTCCATAGCGATTTTCCTCACAAATTCGAGCAAACCTTGCAATTTGGGTTGGATTTCTCTCTCTTTCTCTCCTCTCTCGCCGGCAACAATGGAAGAAAGTGAGCCATTTTCTTCCCCAGGCCTCGGCATTTAAAAAAGCTGAAAAAAGAAAAGTCCGGCCGGACTCTTACCGCACTGTAATAATTTTTGCCCCTTTTGCCCCTCGCCTTTGGCAATTCCAATTTTACCACTTTTGGCCCCGAAAGTGTAAAATTTCGCTAGACATTTCTAACGCCCTATCCCCCGAGGATAATTCCCAAATAGTTTTCACTAACGCCGTCTCCGCACGTTAAATTCCCGGGCTAGTTTTCACTAACGCCGTCTCCAGACGTTAAATTCCCGCTAAGTTTCTCACTAACGCCGTCTCCGCACGTTAAATTCCCAGCTAGTTTTCACTAACGCCGTCTCCGCACGTTAAATTCCCGCTAGTTTTCACTAACGCCGTCTCCTCGACGTTAAATTCTCCGCTGACGTTTGACATTCAAACGTTCAACCATGTCTCCGGACATTTCTTACGATTCCGTCTCCCGACGTTAAAATTTAAATGGTCCTCACCATTAAACTCTCAATCGCGACCTTTCACGGTCCGGATTTCAATCCTCAATCGCGACCTTTCACGGCCCGATTTCAATTCTTATTCGCGACCTTTCACGGTCCGATTTCAATCCTCAATCGCGACCTTTCACGGTCCGATTTCAAACTCAATCGCGACCTTCACGGTCCGATTTCAATCTCAATCGCGACCTTTCACGGTCCGATTTCACCCTTATTCGCGACCTTTCACGGTCCGATTAATCCTCAATCGCGACCTTTCACGGTCCGATTTCCCTCAATCGCGACCTTCGAATAAGCTCCGAACCCCAAGGTACGAACGCCTTGCAAATCACTCCGCAATAAGCTCCGAACCCCAAGGTACGAACGCCTTGCAAACCGTCATCTTCGGCAACCGCAATAAGCTCCGAACCCCAAGGTACGAACGCTTGCAAACAGTCACCTAAGAATCGCAATAAGCCCGAACCCCAAGGCACGAACGCCTTGCAAATGGTCATCCTTCGGCAACTGCAATAAGCCCGAACCCCAAGGTACGAACGCCTTGCAAATGGTCATCCTTCGGCAACTGCAATAAGCCCGAACCCCAAGGTACGAATGCCTTGCAAATGGTCATCCTTCGGCAACTGCAATAAGCCCGAACTCCAAGGTACGAACGCCTTGCAAACAAGTCATCTTCGGCAACTGCAATAAGCCCGAACCCCAAGGTACGAACGCCTTGCAAATGGTCACCTTCGGCACCGCAATAAGCTCCGAACCCCAAGGTACGAACGCCTTGCAACAATCCCTATTCGGCCATCCTAGTAAGCCCGAACACCTTTTCAAGGTACGAACGCCTGAACATTCATCTCCCGCCGCCGGGCCGTAAGCTCCGACTGCTCCACTTCTGCCGCTGCAATAAGCCCGCACAACAATCCTCTTCGGCCATCCAAGTAGGCCCGAACGCCATCCCAGCCAGATAAAACCGGCAACAGCAATAAGCCCAAGACCCAAGGCACGAGGCAGCCTCGCGCATCGCAAATCCGGCTTGAGGCGCCACACGCCTCGAAGGTTTCAAAAGTCCTGTGTTCGGGGACGCTCATCAGTCTCCATTCCAGTGTGTACTCGCGAATGGTCTCATCCCAGCCCGACGCTTCTCCCAATAGCTTCCCCCATTCAGGTACGTGCACGCAACGGTCTCATCCGTGTTTAGACGCTCCTGTCAGTCCTTCGGGCTCAGGTTCAAGGTCCCCATGCGCGGCCCTTGCCCCTTTTCGAACCACGATCGCTTGACTTCCCGCCGGATACGCAGGAATCCTTTTCGCTATGGGTCTACCACCGACCGCCTGTGTCTCTTTCAAAGTAAGGCATCCCGATTTGCATCCTTATCTTTTCGATCGACCCCTACCTTCCTTCGGGAGGAGACGTCGCGAAACGGGCTAACCTGTAAGTACCCAAATCCGGATCGCCCAAACTGGCCGCCGAAAAGTTAAACCGAAATCCGTTTAATCGGCCCGCTTCCAGTGTTAACCGGAATCCTCGTTAAACTCCCGTTGTCGCTGCTACAACGTAGACGCCTCGGATCGCCTCTGCATCCCGACGCCGAACCGTACTTTTAGCACGTGACATCTCACGTAGAAAGTATGGCTTTCCCCGAAAAACGCATTTTCTCCGGCACTCTTCCGGGCGTTTCTTGGAGCATTTCCTGACCGTTATTTTAAAAACGGACAAAACCGGACCGGGAACGAACTCTATGCCACACTTCGCGAGTCACTGGATGGACACTTGTCCTCGTATGCCACCTCCCTCTTAGTCACTCTGTTCAATCTGGGCTAAATCAAGGCCGAAAAAAGACCAAAATACTCGGGGTTTGCAAGAGGGTTGTCCAAGTCCGGCTGCACTCCACCGTGCAATTTTCCCGAAATTGCCAACAAGTCCCCTGCATTTCCAAAATTCCCAAAACCCTCGTAAATTCGGCCCAAGTCCGGCACGGACTCCTACCGCAGTAATTTTCACCCTATAAAATAGAAGTTGCCGTCAAAGGCAAAGGAGGAGCTGCTTAAACACAAAAACTCACATACCCCACGGTCCAAACTCGGGGCTTCCCACCCCTTCCGAGCTCCCGCTTTTTTGTCTCCCCGATTCGCGTGAAACCTTCGTAGATTTCGATCAAATACGCACTCTACAACTTCGAAACAACCTTTCGAATAACTTTCCGTGTCCTGTGCGTGCATCACCTCCCGAGCCAAAGGAGTCGAATCTCTAGCCATAGGTATAACTCCCTCTCTCCGAATCTTCCGTTCGTCTCGCCTCTGCTTACGCGCCGGGCCGCTTATAATCAAGCTTTCGAACGTCATTGTCACAAAATGTAGGACGTTCTCCTGGTCTAACGGGTCCGATACGTTTTAGCCTCTTCTTCCGATCCTCTTTCTTTCCGTAAGAGGAAGTAATCAGCGGGTTAAAAACGGCGTTCCGAATCTGCTCTGCTTTACTTTTACGTCATTTACAATTCCGAGCCGTTTTTGGCCTCGTTGATCGTCATTATACACTTCCGAGCCGTTTGGCCTCAAGTTGATCGTCATTTTCGATCGTCATTTACGCATTCCGATCGTTTCGATTCATGACACCGCTTTTGGAAATACTGCCATATTGCAAGTCCGATCCGTTTGATTTCGTGATAGTATTTACTTTTTCAAAAGTCCGAGTCGCAACCTGATTCGTTGATCGCATATCATTTAATACGCATTTTTCCTCGTAAAAATCGTTAACAATGTAATGCCCGGTTCAAAACCGGAGTTCGTCCTGTCGAACTCTCTTTTCAAAACGCGCGAAATGACGTCGCAGCCTCCGAATGCCTCATCTTCAAACTTCAAAGCCGCGCCATTTGACACTTAAAATCATTTAATACGCATTTTTCTCGTAAAATCGTTAACAATGACTCGCCTGGGCCCAAAACCGAAGTCCGCCCTTCGAACTCCTTTTCCAACTCAAAGTCGA